>OMNW01005769.1:1618-15897 GCA_900303245.1 Selene dorsalis | reverse complement strand
TATCTATGTAGGCCACGTTGTTTGCTAAACACCAGCTAGACATCCAGCGATGGAACGACCACATGCGGCTAAACATGTCGTCACTAGACAGATTGGGCAGCGGGCCAGAGAAAACTACGGAGTCCGACATTGTTTTAGCGTAGTTACATTTACTTTAGTTAATTCCGACTGGCGAAGTCGGGTGTCATTCGCGCCGACATGGATTACGATTTTACTGTATTTACGTTTACTTCTTGTCAGCAGCTTCAAGTTAGCCTCAACGTCGCCCGCTCTGGCCCCTGGGATGCACCTAACTATGCTCGCTGGAGCCGCTACCTTCACGTTCCGGAGGACAGAGTCACCAATGACTAATGTCGGCTTCCCAGCGGCGGTGCCGCTGAAGCAACAGAACCAACATCTCGAGTTTGGGTCTCAGCGGGTGTGTCGCTGAGTGGGGAAAATCTGTTGGACACATGAAGGGGTTGGTGGTGTAACACGGGCCGTGAAGACCTATGCTTCCTTCTTGCTGTCACCCAGCGGGCCTGGCTTCCCGGCTGCTCGGGAGCTGCGGGGGAACTGCTAGCGGCGGCTAGGCTACGTGTCTATGGCTACGTGACTCTGCACCCGCTAAGGGGGCCTGAGGAGCTACCTGAGCTAAAGGACTAGCCTCCATAGTGCGGAGCCGGGACTCTAGCTCACTGAGCCTCGCCTCCAGAGCTGCGAATAAGCTACACTTATTACATGTACCGTTATCATTAAAGGAGGCATCGGTATGCATAAGTATGCATACAGATGCATACAGTGACAGAAAGCCGGCAGAAACGGATCTGTCACACATGAATGAGCCGAGGCGAAGTCCCACTGCTCTAATGCGCGTTCATTATGCCCAGAAATAATGCTGGAAATATAACCCTAGATTAGGCTCCAGGTGAATTGTACGACTTTTAAAACATACTGAGGTTAATAAGGGTTATTTAGGTGTCCATAGTGGAAAGTTTTGTACCTCAAAAAAAATTATCTGCTGATTTACAGACATTTCTTTCCCACTGTTAGTCTAGGCAAGTCTATGGGGGAAAGCCAAAGTCTTTCTGGGCCAGAGGTAAAGCCCCATGTGTCACGTGACTGATGCCATCTTTGCAATTCCACCATTTCGCTGCTATGTAAAATTGACTTCAAGCCCTGACGCTGTCCCTAGGGGCCTGGAGCGCACGCACACAAAGCAGAAGTACTGTATCCATAGCAACTGGAGACTCTAAAACCAACTCACTACTCTCTCAGCATGGAACACACGGGCGAAGTAAGCTAACTTAACAACAACAGCCTTTTTCTTGTTCCACGGTGGCATCAGCCGTTTTATATTTTTTGGCTGCTACACCATTGCATTTGCCAAGCTAATATAGCGACACTTTGCAGCAGCAGGGGGGTACCTGTCTGCAGCGTGTACAAGCTGTGATAGGCTGCTACTCCTACCTGCTCTACCTGACTGGTGGAAAAGCACCAGGAGTGTTGGGTTTCTGCAAATATGATGACAGGCTGTAGGTGGAGCCAGAGGAGTTGGATTTTTTTCCTAAATTACCCGTTTCATGTACTACTATCAGAATATAGTGACAGTTCCAGCAAAATTTGATTAAAGAACTGTTGCCAACTGTAGCTTTGATTTACAGAAAAGCTTTGAACAACTTTAGATACCCTATGTGTCTAGATGATGTGTGCCAAATCTGAAGTTGCTAGGACAAAAATCACTAGGAGTTCGTTCAAATACCACAGGTGAAAATGGCCCAAAAAATGCACCGGTCAAACCAAAATTGCTGACTTCCTGTTGATTTTAGGGCATGGGTTCTTGAGGCTTTTTTGTCCATCTTGGTGTGATAAGCCTACCAATTTTTGTGCACCTGGAACAAAGTAAGCCCAATGCGGAGGGGATTTAGAAAACTTCAGGGGGGCGCTGTTGAGCCATTTTACCCCATCTATGTCAAACAATTTTAAAATACAATTTTTTTTTTTAACACACCTGACGTGTGTGCAGAGTTTCATGAGTTTTCGAGCATGGAAAATGCACCAAAAATGCAATCTTTTCGCACTAAGAAGAATATAAACACAGCGATTACAATACGGTCCTCACACTGTGCTCGGGCCTTAATGATATGACTCAAAAGAATTTCTCAGATTCTCTTTCTAAACTTGAATCGCCTCCTTCCTGTTGTTTTCTCCACCATCCAGCCATATTACTGAAAAAAATCGTCATAGACTCCTTCCTGAGTTACAGTGTTGAATAAAGACCAGAGTTGTTCTTGCAAAACATTATGATATCGCAGAGAAATTGACCATTAAAAGGGCATCACTTCATGTTACCCTCATAGACATTTGAGTTAAACTATGTGTCTGCAATTCTTCTTATAATTGCTGTTTGAGTTTGTGAGTAGCGGTCTAAAAACATTTTTTGAGAGGGCAGAGTAACTTTTGACATTTGAACACCAAATTCTTTGTTGTGTTGTGAATGTGAATGTTTGTGCCAAAGTTTAGGAGGTTCCATCAAGGTGTCACTTAGATATTGCCAATAAAGCAACTGCCAATAAAGGATCGGGTTTGATGTGTTTCCAACCACGCACCACACCAGTCTTTGTCCGGTTGCCCACTCATGTGCCTTTGCCATTGTGTTTCACTGGGAAGCAAAAGTGTTCCCACAGGCGATTTACATGAAGCAGGTGGCTCCACACTTCTCATAACTTTTCTTCTTCGTCTGTAATGAGGTTGCCGGCAGCTTTTAGGCTCATTACCGCCACTTGGATTGGAGAGAGGACACAACTTTTTTTTTTTTAAATACTTTTTTAATACAAATACTGTTACACCCCTAATAATTAATACATTTAATCTCTCTGTTTCATCACAGGCTGAGGGACCTAGAGGATCAGTTCCAGGGTCTGCAGACCTCATCCTGTGTTGTAGTGCCAGCCTTGAAATTCAAGGTAATGCTAACAAGTTGTACCATATATGTGTATATATGTGTATGATTCTAACAACAGACCTTTTGATTTAAACTGCAGACTCACCTATTAGTAGAGATGCTCCGATACCATTATTTCCCTTCCGATACTGATTGCAATACATTTGCTGTGGGTATCGGCCCGATACTGAGTACCAATACCAGTGTATTATTAAAAAAGAAAAAAAATCATTTTATACAGTGTGTGTATTCTACGCATGCATGGATGTGATATGATTATCATTATTGTCAAGCCTGGTTCAGGTTAAACCCTTTGTAAAACATGAATGAATACAGCAAAATAAACCCATTACCTTTATTTTATTGTCAGTTTGACAGTCAGACAGGACTGAAAATGAACAAATACGTAGGAATAAATAACAATTCCTTTACAAATGCCAGAATGCAGTCACAGTGGGTGTTTTAACACAAACTGGTGGTATACAGTGATACACACGTTTTGTTTTCTCTTGGGTCCAAACGCCGCACCACTGGCAGAACGTCGTGTTTCCATAAGGACTGCCCAGAAAAAAAAGAGCAGTATGTCATGTTTAAATGACTTCTGATTGTATAAATGAAACTCTGAGAAGTAACGCTAAACTTTAACAACAGAGACACACATATGCAGTACAAAAGTATATGGGTTATTTGTAGTGCTGCTCATTTCATTTTATAAACAGACTGCTCCAGAGTTCAGCTGTCACCGCGCCAATGGAGCTAACTGGTAAACACATTCATGTTTCTAATACACGTGGTATTGAATCGGTGCCTGGACTCCAGTACTACTGATACCGATGCCGGCATTTTTGGCAGTATCAGAGGCATTACGATACTGGTATCAGAATCGGAACAACTCTACCTATTAGCACTGCAATTATACAGGATGCACACAGACTACTGCAGATTACTTAGCATAGGTTCTCCTACTGTTAACTGATTATGAACAATGTAGTGCTGTCTGCACAGAGTATTTATAGTAGGTGGCACTACTGGGTGTGGATGAGTTCACCAGCCAATCAGGATTGACATAACAAAATAAATGCTTCAGAGGATTGCAATGAGGCTTGCTCACCCAGTGGTTTGAGCAATTGAACCTTAACATTTCGCAACGATCCGATGGCAGTGAAGCAGGTGGGATGCATGCATATAGCCCATTTAATTGAAAATCACTAACAAACATTAATTGGTGCATATTTACTGTACTGTACTGTGTGTTACCTCAAGGGCATTACACCTATGGAAGAGAAAGATACTGTAGTGCAGTCAAACGTGACCTGCACCATGGTACTGTCATCTGGGTTTGATTGCTAATGCATGAGTAGGGAAGACAGAAAATAAATAAAAAAAGGAAATGAATATGAAAAGAAGTAAAGAAAAATAGGTGAATAAATTAAAATGAATAAAGAAACAGGGAAAAAATAGCAAAATAAATGTATACATACAGTATATACATGAATACAAAAATAAAGGTTGGGGGAGAGTTCCTGCCTCAAGTGGTGGACTCGGAGTCGCTGTATCGGTTTGTCATGGTAAAGAAGGAGCTGAGCCGAAAGGTAGCAAAGCTCTCGATTTACAGGTCAATCTACGTTCCTACTGTCACCTATGGTAATGAACTTTGGGTCATGACCGAAAGAACAAGATCCCGGATACAAGCAGCCAAAATGAGTTTCCTCTGCAAGGTGGCAGGGCGCTCCCTTAGAGATAGGGTGAGGAGCTCTGTCACCCAGGAGGAGCTCAGAGTAGTGCCGCTGCTCCTCCACATCGAGAGGAGCCAGTTGAGGTGACTCGGGCATCTGTATCAGATGCCTCCTGAACGACTCCCTTGGGAGGTGTTCCGGGCATGCCCCACCGGGAAGAGGCCCTGAGGAAGACCCAGAACACGCTGGAGCGACTACGTCACCCAGCTGACCCGAGAACGCCTGAAGTCTGGGTGTCCCTGCTCAGACTGCTGCCCCCAGATAAGCCAGAGGAGATGGATGGATGGATGGAAAAATAAACAATTACTAACATAAATAGGCATACATTAAAACATTTATTTATTATTAAATGTTTGTATTTATGTGTTCATTTCATTTGTGTTCCAGGTGGAAAATTTCTTCTGCATGGGCTCTCCTCTGGCTGTGTTCTTGGCACTGCGCGGGATCAGGCCTGGTAACAACAGTGTGCAGGACCACATCCTCCCAACTAGTATCTGCAAACGCCTCTTCAACATATTCCATCCCACAGACCCTGTGGTGAGTTACAATTTCGAGTGTGTGTCACTTTGTGTCACAAATAGATAATATGTAGATTTGTGGTGCTGTTATATTCAAGAAATGTTGATGTTTGTATTTAACTAAAGTGTATAAAAAAAAAGAAACCCTCATCAGATGTTTGTCTTTCAGGCATACAGATTGGAGCCCCTCATCTTAAAACACTACAGTAACATTGCACCTGTTCAAATCCACTGGTAAGTCTTGTGGTTTTACATAAAACATAATGTACTGCTTTTTTTAAAGGAGACATATTATGCCCGTTTTCCACAAATTAAAATAGTTCCTAGGCGTCTTAAAGACATGTCTGTGACATGCTTTGGTCAAAATACCCCAAGGATCAAACATCACAGCCTCTTTTCATCCGCTCAAAACAGCCCTGTTCAGAATGGCTGGTTTCAGTGCCCTGTCCCTTTAGATGCAAATGAACCACTGCTACCTCCGCCCCGCCCCTTCTGCTGGTACCGGTACTCATAGGTAGGGGTGGTATTATGCAAATTTGAAACTAATGACATTGTCAGACAACTGAAGGAACAGCTTGAAAAACCACATGGATTTCAACCTAGGGAGCCTGCAGATTACAGATTATTTTGTCAATTCTCACATTTTGGAGGTTAGAAGGCAAGCCAAACACCCAAATATATGTTAAAGAGCCTTCAAAAAGTGATATTTCCATGATATGTCCCCTTTAAATTTCTCCCTCTCTGTTCTATGTTATCAGCTTGCAATAAACGTCATGATGATTGAATAATAATGATATAATGAGCTGGTATAAAGTAGGGGTAATTATCAACTAAAGTACTGAGTGAAATCACATAAATGAGTTCTACAGAATGAGGTCCAGAGCCAGTGGCTTGAGCTCGATGTGGATGTGATGTGTATAGGTACAACACCACCAGCCCGACACCGTACGATCAGATCCGACCCACGTTGCTCAGCGCCCCGAAGGAGACCACTTCTGTCTCAGACTCAGAGAGCATCCCCAGCCCCTGCACCTCCCCACCCCAGGTGCGACGTCACTACGGAGAGTCTATTACCAGCCTGGGCAAGGCCAGCATCATGGGTGAGCACACAGAGGAGGTCACAGCTAAGTGAATGACAGATGCAAACAGACATGGTACAAGTGGAGGGGCTGTCCCTTTTTCATTTAAATTCAGACAAGGTTCAAAAAAGTCAAAATATTAAAACTGTAATGAATTGTTTGGATTCAACACTTGCAGCTTAGAAGACCAACAGACCATGTGAAGTAGTTTGCCTTGTGATCCAGCAGAGGGAACTCTATAACTTCTCTACCAGCTTGAACTATGACCAACCATCAACGTCCAGGCTGAAAAATGAAGCCAATACTCAAGTGGCAAAACCTGCAGTCCCTCTAATGACCACTAGAGTCTGGCAACAGTGAGTCAATCTTTATAAATTCTATAGGTCATCTCAAAGTTTGATTAAAGTTATATATGTTTTCATTTTAGGGGTTGTAAAAAAATGAACAAGGTTCTTCCAACAGAATTCACGCCAATACATAGAACAAGAAGTAGACAAAACAGTATCACACATGTTATGCCATTGTTCACAGGTTTTTTTGTCATTTAGTTTTTTCTCCCATCTCTCTTTGATATATGTTGTGGTATTACCTCCGCCCTTTGCAATACCCTGCCAAGTTTTGAAATAACGGATTTAGAAGTACCATTATATGCCAGTATTATTAGTTGTATTATTTCGTTACATTCTGCAGTTTCATTTTTCCAGATTTCTTTCATGAAATATAGTCGTATATAAATATCTAAAAAAAAATCATGATTTTCTAAGATGTAATTTTTCTCTCAGTGCTTGAAAGCTTTGTAAAACATTCTTTTCCATTATATTACAATAAGCAGCAATAGTCAAAGGCTTTTTTAGCATCTAAACTTGCCAACACAGCACTTATTTTAGTTTTTTAATGTTCTGTATTATGTGTATTTATTATGTGAAGAGAGCGTCTGATATCATCGTGTGTTTGACGTCCCTGGATAAAACCAGTTTGGTCAGTGTCAATTAACTCTGGAACAAATGAATCTAGTGTTCTGGAAATAATAGACACATATAGTTTGTAGTCCTGATTTAGAGTTGAGATCGGCCTATATGAGCTACATAACATTTTATTCTTTCTCTCTTTTGTGATAAGAGAAATGACCGCCTCACTCCTTGAGGGTGGGGATTACATGTTTTCAAAACAGTTTACTTTTTTTTATGGTAACAAACTGAATTAAGTCAGTCAAAGTCAAAATTGATTGTAGCGATAGCTCTGCTAGTCTGCTGATGCCTCCTTTCAGATCTCTTCACTGGGACCATATTTGATCTTTGATCATACACTGATCTAATGTAGAAAATGTACTGAAACTTCATGACTACATAATTCAAAAAAACCCAAACTGTCCCTTAAATATCACGTGACGAGTGACATTGCTCATTGCCAGTTTAAGCTGGACAAATTTCTAATCAGGCGCTGCCCAGTGCCACATAAATTCAAACAGCCCATGAGTCCACAAGTCCATGTACCTTAAAAGACTGTCACCACTAACAGTATAGAGCAAGCTGATAGACAAGTTATAGAGCGTCTTCTAGTGGATCACAACACAAACTGCTTCACAGAATCAATTCGATGTATAGACTTAGATTTAGACTTCCTTGTCTCCTTGAGGAAAATCTTTTTTAACAGAACAACAAAACACACATCAGGACAAAGCATGTCCTGTGTGATGTCCTGTTTTGTTGAAGTTGCAATGCGTGTGACGGCCCCGTTGTTTAGATTTATAAGGTTTGGTGTGGGGAGAATGATTATTTTAGAAGCTGTAGTGGTTATGTGTGTGAGTTTGGCTTTATTTTTAACAGATAACATGTTGAAGAAGCAGGTGGAACAGTACATGAGGATGGATAGGATCATACTTTGATATAGCAGCAGGAGTTGTTGTCTTTGAGCAGAGCAGTGAGAGCTGTGTCATCTGAGTATTTGAGATATGTGGTAATGGGTGATAGGCTAGTGCAGTGGGTGTACCATTCAATTGCAGGATTGGGGCATCAGGCAGGTGTCAGTGCATCTGTGCGCAGAGTGGGGCAAAAACTTTTGGAGGATGATTAGGTGTCAAGAGGGGCGGCAAAGAAGCCACTTCTCTCCAGGAAAAACATCAGGAACAGACTGATATTCTGATTGGACTGCTGAGCACTGGGGTCAAGAGGCTCTCTCTGATGAATCCCCTTTCCCATTGTTTGGGGGATCTGGAAAAAAGCTTGTCTGGTAGAAGAGAAGGTGAGCGCTACCATCAGTCCTGTGTCATGTCAACAGTAAAGCATCCTAAGACCATTCATGTGTGGGGAGCGGGCTCACTCACAATTTTGCCTTAAAATGTGCAAATTAAGTTGACAAAAAATAAAAAAGCACAAAGAACTTGTTTTATGTAAACAACAAAAGAAAGTGAGAAAAAACATCATGCAACTGGTGAACATTGAACTGTTCGCTCATCTCCCTCTTTAACATGTGACAACGTAAAAACCAAATGCACCCGGCACAGGCATTGTTCACATGACGCCCTAACACTCCCTGACATCTCTTACCTTGTGGCAAAGATAAGTCCAGTTTATGTAGGGTACACCCCAAACCCAGCAGCAGAAGACAGGGTTGCTATGAACCTCAGGATGGTGTGGAGCTCAGTCATGTTTGGTTCTGATGGGGAATGAATTCAACGAATTAAAGTCTGTTTAAATGAATCAGTTATCTGATGTATTAACCTCTGCCCCACAGGTGCTGCAAGTCTTGGGAAGGGAATAGGAGGAATCCTGTTTTCCCGCTTTTCGCGTTCCAGCAGCCAGGTATTTGGAGTAGAGGAGGAGCCATCTGACTGTGAGGGTGGAGCCTCTGAAGTGGATAATACATCATCAGGAGAGGAAGGAGTGGCTGTGGCAGACAGCGAGAGGAAGGACAAACAGACAGAGGACGAGAGGAGGGAGATGGAGCCCACCATGTCCCAGTCCACTTCAGCCATCATGGACAGCACCTCATGTAAGCAGTAGCTTAAAGTCTTCACTGGTCTCTGGTGGTTGTAGTCCTGTGTTGTGGAAATCTTAAACAAAGCAAAAAACACACTATCATTTTAGGTTTTATCAACATGGGAGAATGAATGTCTGGGTTTAAGTCAAAAAGAGCACCCTTGATTAAATAGTACTTTCCTTGAGGACATGCAGTTGTTTAAAAAGATATGTTTTATAGAGGTATAATGTACTAGAGTCAAGATTAAGTTTAATGACACAAATGACAAAATATATCAAAGTTATATCTTTAAAATTTTTTTCTTACAATCTGGCTGTGAGGTAATGATGAAGGAAGACACTCAGGTAACATTACTGTTAGCTGGGTTCACACATGAGGGATCAGTGCCCATATCCACAGTTTAAGGAGACCTGTGTATCATGTGGATTTGTTTGTACCTTTTTGGTGCAGACTTCACCTGACCAGATTAATAATAGAGCATGATGCTAATGATGGCTCAATGCGGGAAATGTCTAGTAATAATATTAATAATTATCATATATTGTTTTAAACTGAACTATTTGTAAGTTTTCCTTTTGCTAAATAGCTAGTTAGCATCAGCAGCTGTTTACTTACCAGTCTAGAACTGTAGTTTAGTTTCCAGCCTTTTCTACTTCATGGTCCACGTGAAAATTTCAAAATTGTTGGCAGCCCTCATCTGACCCCAAAACATTATGAAGGCCAGTAATGCCTCCCTAGAGCACTCTTTACGAATACAAATACAAATTACTTTATAAATCCCCAAAGGGAAATTCATTTGTCTGGCAGCTCATCTACCATTTTGCAGAAGAATTAAAAAGCCTAATGGCTGTAGGTACAAAGGATCTACTATATCTCTCTTTCCTGCAACGAAGAGAAGAGGCGTCCACCACCGCCATTTTCTTAGTTCATCAAGGTGTCATGAAGTAGATGAAGTCTCCACATATTATTAATTATTATTAATTATATTATTATAAGTGCCTCAGGATGTTTAGTCTGTATCCTAGCAATGACTTCATGTACCTACAGTACATCTCCACTTCCAAGCCTTCCTCTTTGCACCAACAGCACGGCAACCATGAAAACACCTCTTCATCTCAGCTGGAACAGGAACAGGGTGGCATCCTCCAGACCTGCTCCATTTTCAGTGAAAGAAGCTTCTCTCCTGAAGAATCTCCTCTCCCCACAGAAGTATCCATCAGTAGTTGAGAAAATACGACAAAAACACAACAAAAATAAAGCAATTGTTGAGTAAAAACTCAGAGCTACCAGACTTTGCTGCTCCCTGTTGAAGCGCTTGTTCTGGAATGAAGATGATGGATTGCCATCAACGTTTGGACACACACAGGCCAATAATAAATGTCAGTCAATTGGGTTCAGTGTGCTATTACTTTAAAGAACTACTTTTTTCCCAAATGTCTACTGTTTTAGTATGCTTTCACCTAGAGACACCATTGAGACTATTATTCTTCATTTTGGTAGGTTTTATAGTTTTTGGTCAGTCACTGTTCAATGACCACAATCATTTCTGGAGAAATTTTGAGATTGTAATTGGTGAGGATTGCATGGAGTGTTCAGGCTAGAGTGGGTGACATCATCGGCTAGAGTGGGAGAATTTGTCTGAAGTGGTCAGAAACTTTTGTCTTCACATGCTGCTCCCAGCCACAAATTACATTCTACACCCATGATTTTTTTTTCCACAATTGTAGACAAACTTGTCTTCTCTTTCACAATATGCTCAAAAAAGCAGAGAGACTTACAACATTTAAACTGTGAGCCTCCGAGTGCGGCCATGTCCCTCCCTGATGCCCTTTGACTCCAATACAAAGATTTTCTGAGACAAGCAGACGGGACCCCGGTTTTTAACTCACATGGGTTTCCAAAATATTTACTCTAACATATTAATGCATTGGGGAAGTCCTCTGGCTGCTCACAGTCTGCTTATTTTTCTGATGGGAACAACCCATAGGCCACCTCCAAAGAAGATGCTAAGGAGCTGCACACCCCTGCAGAAGGTACTGTCCTTGGGTCATGATTACCTGGCTGGATGATAACTGTGCAAATCTCACCTGTGTATTCTTTACTAATGAAGTTTTTTAGGTGTTTTGTAAACTGTTAAATTCTAACTAATCATAACTTTATTTGTGGGAAGCAATGCGCCTCTATGCTTCTTTAAGTTTTCAGGTAAAAACTGCTGTAATATTTGATGATTTTTTGCTGTGGGTCGAACTGTTTTTATCATGTTGTCAAAATAAGATTAAACCGCAGGTATTTTTTAAAAGGGAGACTGAATGATGTTTCTCATGTCATGTCTGGAGCAGTGTAATTTGTAGAAACCCACTACAATTCAGTCAAGTCAAATTCTCAGTCTGTCAACGGTTACTCACCGACAGTAGATCAGAGCACCAATCATTCAGGTAAAAACACAGTTGCATCAGCATGAGCTCATTCAGTGAATCTTTTTTTGTTTGTGTTTAAATTTGAGATGTTTTTTTATGATCCAGACTGTTTTGACCTGACAGAAGGTAACATGAAGCATACTGCTTTGCCTTGTTAATCAACAGCCATGCAAACGGAGTGTGATTATGATTGAGAATACTTTTTAAATTTTTTAATCACATTTTTTGTTTGTTCTTTTTTAATCTGATATTGAATTTTAGAGGATGCAAAAGTATATTTTTTTGTCTTCCATGATGATGAAGTTTGTGTTTCCTTGGACACAGACAGATATATGAGGGCCCGAGCGCAAGACACTGCTGTGTTTATTTTTATTCAAACGTGAATCACATTTTTGGGGGCATTTTACATACAGCTGTAATTTAATCTAATTTTACATTTAATTTTTGATGTCACAACCAGTGAAATTACTTTTGAAAAGAAAATAATGTGATGGTATGCTGGGTATAAATTGCACAAGCTGCCCCTCAGGGTCATCCAACCTAGCGCTCACATGTTTTAACAGGAAGCACCCTGGAGGGCAAGCTTCCTACCCCTAACCCTAATAACAAGCCCAGCAAACACAAACCAATTTGGGTAGAATTTGCACAGGGCCAACAACATCAGGTCAGAGCAAAGTTCAAGATGAGCCAAATGAGCACATACTCCACCTTAAGAAATCTATGGAAGAGCAGGAGGAGAGCCTGGAAAAGGTGGTGGAAAGGAAAGAGAAGCTGAAACAGCAAGACACCCAAACGCAGCAACTCGTTCAGGAGATAACGGACCTCTGTTGCAAGGTCAATAAGACCAAAAGAGATGAACTCTCTCAAGAAGAGACCTTTGACAACCTCAAAGCAGAGTTTTCCAGTAAGACACTACTGGATGAAGGTGACAGAGACACAAGTCCTCAAGGACAAGAACAAGAAACTGCAGGCAGAAAACCAAATCCATAAGGATGTGGAGAAAAACCTGTAGGTAGAGAACAAACTCTTCAAGAAGGAACCACGCCCTAAAGGAGGAAGAGGAAAAAGCTGCAGGCAGAGACACAAGTCCTGAAGAAGGAGGACAAAAACCTGCAAGCTGTCAATAACTTACTGCACAAAAACCTGGGTTTTTCTCTAGCACTAGCGTGAGGTTGAAATTTGATGCTTTGATTTGATTTGAAATGTTTTGGCATTCAATTGATAGATTTCCAGGAATTCTTGATTCCCACAATCAAGTTGAATAAGACTTGTTTCCTGATGATCCCTGAACCTGGTGCCGGCCACTGCTAAACACATATAAAAAATGTCACACATTTAACTTAAGTTTTGCTGCATTTTACTCGGTATGATACACAAAAGTATAAAAATGTATTAAGTAGCACAAATAATATGGGGAAAAGAGACTCTCCAGAGTGAGTAACTGTTTTTAAACTGAAACACAAACAATTTTAGGCAAACTAAATCCTGCATGATTGAATGGTGGGCCAGGGTGGGCAGGGCTTGGCGGGGGTTGTTTAGTTGTGACATAACAAATTTGCAGAAGTCCTGACTCTTGCGTCAAGGCTCAGTTTCTGAAAATGAGCTGCGTGCATTTCTCTGTGGACTGTGGCATTGACACATTAAAAGGACTAATATATGACCGAGACCTGCTTGAATAATAAAGAGATGGGTTGGCGGTGTATAGCTCACTGGGTTCAGCAGGCACCCCACATACAGAGGCTACAGTCCTCGCTGCAGCCCCCCCGGTTAGATTCCCCTGGTGGTCCTATGCTGCATGTCAATCTCCCTCTACCCATTTCCTGTCTCTCTTCAACTGTCCAGTCAATTAAAGGCACAAAGGCCAAAAAAATAAATAAAGAGAGATGGAAATCAATAACAAAAGAGCACCAAATGCCTGACAAAGTGAGCTGAAAGGTTGATATTTTAGTTATATTTAAGCTTCTGTGGAGTCTGGAGTTGGAAGAGATCAAAACAATGTACACCAGCTTAATATTCAAAAAATCAGCACTCACACACTGGCAATGTGTGTGAAATAATGTGAGAAACTACAAAATATGCTCATCCATTTTACTAAATAAATACATTACCAAAATAAAACAACCTGAAAGCTTGATCACAACAAAACATTTTTATATAAAACATATTATATGGACATTCAATAACAAAAAAACGAGCAAAATGGCAGTCAAGGAGGATATAGACATGACAGAGGGGTAGGACTGGTCATTGAGAAACCATAGCAACTATGAAGAATGGCCACATAGTTTTCTATAATACAGTGGCAAGATAAACCACGACAGGAAAATGATCTTTGTGCGGCAGCCATTTTGTTTGTCAGCAGGCCTTTTTGCCAAACAGCACTGTGCTCTTTGTTGTGTTAACTAGCTTCAAACTGCTAGCTGCCTGTCATTCTCCATGGAGTTTAGTGGTAAAGAAGAACACAACGGGCTCGGCTGCTCAGGAGTCAAATATGAAAGACACAAGATTCATGCAAAACTTTTTTTTTTTCTTTTTTTAAAACTTGACAAGACTCGCTCATGCTGGTTTGTCCATGCCTTCAGTGTCTCCAAAAGTCCATCTTTTTTTTCTTTTTTTTGTGTTTGTAG
>OMNW01005755.1:64088-76549 GCA_900303245.1 Selene dorsalis | reverse complement strand
CCTTTCCTGCCTGTGTGCCCAATACAAATGGGGGCCCACCACCTTTTTATGTACAGTCTATGGGGCCCACTCATAAAATCATTGCTCCAGTAGCACAGCTAATGGTCAAAAATACATATTTTTTTTTAACACTGAAGCAAATGAATACATGTAAAGTGTAAGAGGCAGCTTTGAGCAGGGAACCCATCAGCACTCTATACATGTTTTATTTATATTTATATGTACACACAATCAATAAGTAAATGGGCCTAAATGCCTGAACCAATTATTTGACACCTTTTTGCCTTTAATTGACAGGATAGTTGAGAGAGACAGGAAATGGGGAGACAGAGAGAGGGGGAATGACATGCAGCAAAGAGCCACCCGATTCGGGATTTGAACCAGGGCCCGCTGCAG
This sequence comes from Selene dorsalis, assembly GCA_900303245.1. Taxonomy (NCBI): domain Eukaryota; kingdom Metazoa; phylum Chordata; class Actinopteri; order Carangiformes; family Carangidae; genus Selene; species Selene dorsalis. Next base: position 76,153 of record OMNW01005755.1, on the reverse strand, counting down.
CGAGGACTGTAGCGCATATGGGGCGCCTGCTCAAATCACTGAGCTATACGACGCCTCGTGATTTGCTTTTTAACCCATGATGTGCCTGTGACAATGAGCATAAAGACAGACAGAGGGAAAAGATGAGAGCTGCTGACTTATGGCAGAAAGAAAGAGAGGCACTTACTTTGGCATCCTACAACAAGGTTCAGCACAAAGTAAAGAGAGGAGTTGCATCAGAGCAGTGAGACAGAAACCTGGCTTCGTGGCAAGAGGAGAAAAATAACCCACCTCCCCACAGTCACCTCAAAGTGTCATTTTAAAATGTTCAACAAAGATTTTGAAACACTGTGTTTTCATCAATTATAGACTTTTCACTGTTGAGGTAAATTCTGGAGTTATGTTTCCCTTGTTGCCTGTTGTGTTGGCTGAACCTCTTCATCTGAAGAGCTAATGCTGCTGAGCACCGTTCAGTGGTGGGGTTTCCAACACTAAATAAAACTATATCAGCCAGCTAAAACTTTACCATAGACACAGCAACCAAACAGTTACAATAAAGAAAGACACCCGTGTGCTGAAGTGACAAAGAATCATGAACAATTTATTCATTATCTATATCGTACATTGATAAAATATCCTCAATTAATCACAGCAGTCTATTAATGCAGTCTGTCTTCAGTATCAGGAGACAGATGAACAATGACTGATCATATAAAATATCTGAAGTGCTTTGTCAGTGTGCAGTTAAAATAGATAAATCTAAGTGTAAGGCTAATTGTGTCAATTGTGGTTGATTCCTACTGATGATGTAGAAAGTCAAATGAGCCCTTGCTTAATGAGTGCAAATATTTCTTTAGTATGAATCTCATTCATGTTACTTACCTTGAGTGTTTTGCCACTAATCGGAGTCTATCAATCATTTCTAAGTTAGTGATAAGGAATGACTCTCAGCCAATAACTGGATAGACAGATATTGACAAGCTAGGTCTCCTGTCTGTTCATGGTCAGACTGAAGGTTTGTTTCAAACTTATAACAAATACTCCTAGAAATCACAGCAAGGATGAAAACTAAAATTCAAATACATGATTTGAATCAAGATTATATGATAGAAAAAATGAAAAAGTAACACACAACTCTACTTGCATTCACCTTCCACCCACAGTTGATGTCATGTGAATTCAGATGTAAAAACATGACCAACAAGGAAACCAATGAAAAAATATGGGAAAACACACAACCAATGAGATGACAGTGACTTCAGTGATGAACCTGTGTTGAAGTAACATCAGAATTCAGATGCTCATACTGTAATCTGGCCTGGTGAATACATACTGAAACACTTTGAGGGCATGCTACTCACTTTAACACAGTCAGACATGTTTATGCACCTTTACCACAACCTGTGCAACAGAGGGCAGACTTTCCCTGTATATTCCAAATGGCAATAACACAGATGAACAGCAAAAGTTGGGATCATGTCACAATCATTTATCATAATAAAATACTGGATGTGACTCGTCTTAGTCTGATGTTCAAACCAGTGGTTTTCAATCAGCTGTCAACATAATCCAAAACCAGAGCAACAGCTGATTTTAACTGATTTTCACCAGTTAATAAATAAGACGCTTAAGTTGCTTGTTGAACTAAAATCTAAGTTGTTTTGTTGATCTAGAGGCTTTGTCAATGAAGGCCAGGAGATGCAGCTGAAGCTCTGGAGGAGGTCCAGTAGGTGGATCTTCAGTTAAGACCATTGGTCAGACAGTGTATCTGGTCATGATGGACATGATGCAAACTTGCTGCATTGCCAGTGCAATGAAGCAAACTGTATGTGGAACAATGACAGGCATGTAACAATACAGCACCACAACAAATATGATTCAGTGGAACTACTGATGACTAACATCAGTATGACAGGCTGTTATTCAAACACAATATTTTCAGACAATGACCTCCTTGTCCAGTCCACCAATTCAACCTGAACTGGTCATCACTGACTGAAGTTTTCAGGTTGATGTTGGGACATTTTTGTATCATGACTGTCATGTATCCAGTTGAACAGTGGGCTGAGAATATTATGACGATCCCAAACCAATGACAATGACAAGTGCTCAGAGGGAAGAAAGAAAGGTGGCAGACACTGAGGAGCTCAGCATGCAGGGTGGATAGCGATAGCAGCAGCAGCAGCAGGAGCGGCAGCGGCGGCAGCAGCAGCGATGGCAGCCAATCAGTACACAGGCACATTAAAGTACTCATGACGGGGCTGGGGGAGAGAAATGCAGACAACTTAGAAAACATGTGAACATTAGAGCTGAGACAGAACTCCTCATTCAGACACTTCGTTCACAGGACATGCAGGAGACAAGAGAAGCAGGCAGGAGGCGTTGACAGTGACAAGAACAAACTCTCATCACTCTTTCCCCTGTTATTAATTCAGACATGTTATGACATTTTGGGAGATTCTTATTCACTTCTTGCTGAGAGTTCGATCAGACCACCACCTTCATGTTTGTCCATTGAATATTAAGAGTCCTACAGTACTTACCCAGAAGACTCACAGTGGTTTTAATGTAACTGTTATGCTTCATGGTAATATTGAGCTCATACTTTATAGGTTATGGTCATACTCTGGACTTCTGGCTAGGGTCAAACCTGTCTGATAGTCAAACAGTCACTTGAACTGCTGAATCTATTAGATGTGTGTAACTGTGACCACATGGTTGGGGCGGCACCTCTCCAGACTGCAGAAATGTAATCACAGACAACATGTTGTGGTGTGGACAGTGTTAATGAGGTGTTACACAGAAATGAAAAGCAAAGACAAACAGACTAAGACAGACTGGGTTTTCTATACAAACATGTACTGTCAGCTGTGGAGAGACTGACAGGAGACTGACAGGAGACCAGGACTGACACTTTGTGAACCAGCACAAATCCAGCTACACATAGACTGGTAAACACAGGAGGAAGACCCACACTAGATCTGACTACAGGACTCTAGTGGTACAAAGTTCCTAAATCCACAGACACAGAGTATTCACCTCAGTGGCCTAGCTCTGGAAAAGACCATAGGCCTCAGAGGCCATATTTGGGACCATCACACCTGTGAGGCAAACATTTCATAGAGACACAAATAAACAGAGTGATGATGATCATCTCACAGTAACCTACAGCACCTACACCACTACAGTGTGTGTTAAGGGACCGGGAGATTAACCGTGCACCACCACAATATCAGTGACCTCTTCACTGGGACGTCTCTGCTCAATTTACCTCTGATGTCTCACATGCAGAGCTGAGCTGAGCTGGAAATCTTCAGAGGCATCATTATTCCAAAAGAAGATCTGGTCTGAACTACTGTGCTGGCCAGCTCCTGAGAAATGTTTCATTAAAGGATTATTAAAATAGCATTAACTGAAATCCCCTGTGGTATGTTTTCTATGTAATTACTAAACTATGCACTTACTAATGCCGTAAAGCTCAAGGTCCTCATTCCTAATGTGCCCCACCTCAACTTCTGCATGACTTTAACCAAGCTGATTTCATATCCACTAACTTAAAGCTATGTTTGACTTAGATTCTGTGAAAGGCAACAATTTTGTTTTGTCCTGGTTTACCGAAAAATAATCTTCTAAACTGACAATTTGTCAGAAAGTGTTCACAATTTCACTGCTTTATTTGATGACTACATTACACTGATGGGGGGTTATTTACTCTATTTACTTTTTCCATGTGTCTGTTGTATTATTTTGAACCATTTTCAAGATTTCTATTTTTATGAGATTTGTTGAGAATAAGAAAATCAAAGTTAAATGCAAGTTAAAGGAGACATATTATGCTGTTGCATATTTTAGAACATCCTTACAGTGTTATAATGTCATATGTCCATGCTGAACCTCTGCAAAGCTGCACAACATGAGCTATAGTGGTGCTGCTGTAATCCACCAACCAGATTTCACATGGTCTCCAGTCTCTCTGAACGCTCTGTAATGAGATCTCTGTGAGATTTGTGCAAAACCTGATGTCAGGTTTAACCAATTTAATAAGGACGAATGGGATCTGCCCAAAACATGCCCACGACACCCGCCCCCAACACGTACGGACGCACCGCGTCGCTGGCCATGTCTGTAAAGCCAACCAGTATGTTGCATATATGTACAACGCAAGGTAAACAAGCACATGTGGGCAAGCCGCGAAAAACAAAGCGTTTCACAAAGTGGCTGCATAGCAGTTGGAATCTGGATTTTTCTTGAAATCCATACAAGACAACTAAAGAGTTTTTGGAGCTGAACTACTCTGTAGGTGTCCAACACTGACACAGTGGTAAGCAAAAAGCAGTAAAATATGCTTAATATGTCTCCTTTAATGTAAAAATCTGTAGTGATATAGTGTTTTTGTATAGAAAAGAACATACATAAGTAAACTGGGCAAGTTCATTCAGTGCTGTTAGTAAAACAAGAGGCCAGTCTTCACACAGGCAGCATAGCTCTCTCACGTTTATGTCACAATTTAGAGGGAAAAAAACACTGTTTTACACTACTGTGTGTAAAAGATGAATGAAATTGACGGTAAAACACGAGTCCTGCATTATGCCACCTGTTGGTGAAACTGAGGGCAATCAGGCATGTTGGAGTTCATGCCTGTTATGACCTTCACATTGTCATGTATTTTTCACTCAGGTACATGCGGGTCAAAGTTCACGGCACACAGAACTGGAAACCCATGCTGACTGACTGACAGTCTGGTAGTTACCAGTTGCCTGGGTGGGGGCACGGGTGGACCCTAGACCCATTACAAGAGCTCCTCATTGGGCAAACTCCCCCAGTCTTCACTCTGGCTCTATAAATACAGAATTGAGCCAATCAGAGATGGTATCTCTCTCCTTCCCTGGGTAAACTTGAATCAGTACTATGAAGGTTCTGACTGCTAAACTTGATGATTATTTTTAAGCTCCCCACTTCAGGCCCTTAAAAGGAAAAGGTTACTTAGAGAAGCTACCAGAAGCCTTTTAGGATCACAGTACAGTATGTTCCCTGATGGTGCTGCTGACTGTAAATCAATGAAGTTTGTCCTTGGGGATTATGGACTTGGCTGGCACACTGAATGGCTGTGGCCCCAAACAGCCTTTCTGTGGTTCTGCTTCATTGCTCATTACTTTAGTCTGCTGTTTGCTAATATGAATATATTCTCAGTTTGGCCTTAATGGATTAATGCATATGTCTTCGTTGCTTTATGCTGCATTACTACAAATAAGATGAATGACCACAAGTTAAAACCACAGTGCACATAATGAAATATAAATGTATCCAGTATCAGGGCTACAGAATATTCTTTATGCTTAGTCATAGAAATATTTAAACATGCAGACAGAGCTTCAGATACACAGATAACTGCTGTAGAGTGAAAATCACATAATAACCTGCTGCAGTGAGTTCTGACTAACGTTTGTCAGACTAATATTTCTGGTAAGTTTTTATCTGTTTTATCTGTATCAGTGTATTTCATCTTTTTTTTATGTATAAGTTTCTACAAAATCTCCTGCTCCATGTGTTTTTGTCACTCATCACAAAAACATTGTGATTTTACTTGAGCAGTTTGAGGCTGTATGTAAATAACATCTGGTGTAGGTTCTTCTAGTTCATACCACTGTCTGATGTCAGAGTGCTGTCACCAGTGGCCTGATTTTGCTTCACAGTATGTGTTTTGCCCTATTTCAACATCAAAGGCTGGTTTCACAGGCTAGACACAGGCTAGTCCTGTAATCATTTTGACAGTATCCTGACAGAACTGCGCATAGATGTGAAAAATATTCATGCTGCTTAATAGCTCTGCAGTGTCTCATTCATTCTTTCACTACAGAGTGAAGATATTTAAGCCTCTGATTCTGATATATGGCTTGAACAGACTGAGGTGAAGCAGGCGCCGTTTTGTCCGGACACTGAAGCACAGCTATGGCCAGTGACCAGTTTTTCTTAGTGTACCGCTGATTATGCTGATGGTCAGAATCATAATTGCAGTGACACTGTGGTTCAGCTACTGTAATTGTGCTCCTTCTATGTAAACTGCTAAAGTGGGACAGGAGTGTTTGTTTGGGCTCAGCAGTGCAAACAATGAGAACTTGTTTCTGGGCTGTGCAACAGTTCTCTGCTCACTTCAATACTGTCAAACAAGACTGAAAACACTGTGGAGAATATGCCAAGTTTCCTATGGAGCATCACACTGCTATAGATGTTTATGTGATTAATTAAAATGTTTAACTATGCTATCATCCAGCCTAACGCTGTGCACACTAGCATCAACATCCCTGGTCATGTATACATGTATGGCTGATAAGAAACCAATTAAAAGTGATAATGTGTTTTTTCAAGAGATAATAACAGTGTAGAATCCTGTGGTATAGCACTCAGTCATCAGGAGTCTACCATGGGGATTCAGAGACTGAAGTCTGGGCAGCTCCTCTACTACTTCCTCTCTCTTGAGCACAGCTTTACTTTTCATTGTGATAATGTCACTGTATCAAATATAACGTCCTCATGAAAAGTCCCCTCAGAAGAAAATCGCTATTTACCTGCTGCTGCAGAAGAGCTATAGGTTAGTTCCTCAGACTACAGCTACACTGAGATTTCAGGGGTGGAGTCATTACAGAGCAGAAAAACACACCAGCAATTTCAATATCTACAGCTGTTGCTGGTTGTTTCCTGTGGCTTTAGTATTGTGGTGGTGAATCTACAATGTGTCTAAAGTTAATGATCACTACTGTAATGAATGCTACAGTACGGATAGTTGGGTTTTAACAAACAGTACCTGAAAACAGACGCATCTGAAAGTCTATATTCTGCAAATCACAATAGCAAGAGAGAAACATGAGCTGTAATCAAGAGTGAGATTAACATAAATGGAAAGACAACACAGCACTGGGAAGTCAATGAGTTCAGAAAAATTTAAAACATTTTCAATGGAGTACCACACTCATCCAGCTCAGAAAATCAAATTAAAGATTAATGATTAAATCCATGTGAGAAAACATCAACAGAAGAAACACAGAGATGCACCAGCAGCTCAACATGACCCTGTCCACTTAGCAGAGAAATGAAGCAAGTAAACACATGAATGCACCATTCAAGACTCTTCTACACAGAGGGTGCTATTGTGTAGTTACAGGTTTGTATTCAGCCGCCCTGATTTTACTGTGATGTACGAGCACTCCCATTCTGACTCATGAATACTGTTAAAACTCAAAATTATAAACCTAAAAAATTTAGATCAAGTTAAATAGCATTTTTATAAAATGTATGGTAAGCGTTTTTTCACGAATTTAGTGTATTACCATTATTGATTGTTTGACTTTCCTGCTCTGGATTTAAATCTATTGTATCTTTATACACAAAACGGACTGACAAAAGCATCCACATCTAATCCAGTTTAACTGTTTGTAATAAAATCTTATGCATAAGAACGTCACAATTTACTATTCAGTCTTCTCATTCATATCAGAAATGGGGTCAGTTACTCCTAAACACTTCCTACTGATGCTGCTTCACATAAATAGTTGGGCTATCTTGTACTGTGAAAATATATATATTACAGACAATGGTCATTATCTACAACTTTTGGACAGTGGCTCATGGGTTCGAGCCCAGTGGAAGTTGTAGAAATGATTTTTAAAAAATTGATTAATAAAAACAATATGTGACAAACAGTGGTGGAAAACTGAAAACCATCTCTGCTGTTACACCTGTAACCTCAGGAGTGAGACCAAAACATCTCTAATGAAGCAGGTCTGTACTGGTGTATAATATCAGACTCTTCTGATTTGGAGAATCAGAAAGGTCAGTGAGGGCAGATTACTGATGAAGTGGGTGAAAATGAAATCATTTTACTCTCATTTGGATTTCATGCGATGCCTTACCTCCTGCAGCAGGTCTGCCTGCTCAATAGCCTTCAACACATTCTTTTTGGACGTTTCCTGAGCCTCCCCACCCAACAGGAACTCATCCAGAATGAAGTAGGCCTTCTCAAAGTTGAAAATTATGTCCAGCTCACAGACCTATTTATCAGAAATTAAACAGAACTAGTTACAAATGAACTGTATTGTAACATATATACAATAATGAGAGAAGTGAGGAGACAGAAGACGCACACTGCCAAAGTATTTATCCAGCAGCTCCACATATCTATGGATGATCTCCAATGTGATGAGCTCATTGTCCTGGTCCTCTATGGCACAGCAGAAGTACAAACTGGCATATCTGCAAAAAGACAACAAGCAGCCAAGTTCAACCTGACAACCTAACTAACAAATAACAACATTTCAAGAGTTCTCTCACTGTCAAAACTGCTTGATTAAGTGAATAAAGGAGGAGTTGACTCTCAAAGTGATATACGCTGTCTCCCAGCTCACTGTAATAGTGCTGACACAGCAGTTCTCCGTTATGATCAGTGACTGCTGTTTACTGGGTCCAGAGTATTCATTTAAAAAACCAGTGGCCGGATGAAGGAGGCTGTTTCAGTTAAGCCTCATTCTGCTGTGCTTCCTTATCCCTGATAATCCCCAAGGCACGGTTTAAGCATGTGATGATTGGCTAATAAAGGAGCTGGTCAGTTGATCCCTAACAACCAGCAAGTCAAGAGACCACAGTGTGGACCAGGCTGTGGATTTTGAGAAACACAAGCATGAAGGAGCAAGTTTTAAACACGATAGGCCTGGAGTTCCTTGGTGTTATGGATTCTCCTTATTCAATCAGCTTTTGTCAATTATTTATCGTTTTGTGGTGGAACCTGCAGCTGTCGGCTGTTTGTGTAAGTTAATACATGGCACAGCCAGGCTCAGGACACAATGACTGCAGTTCTGTTGCTTGGATGTCTTTGTCAGAAATGAAACAGCACTTTCACTGTAGCTGACTCACAGAGCACACCGGCAGAGAGGAGCACAGGATATCCATTTGTCAATCAATGTAGAGGAAGTAAATAATGTTTCTCTTTCTCTTTACTGTGTGTTGCATGTAGCAGCCTGCTGCTCACTGACACAGACAAACTTTCTATGTTTTTCATAGGTCTGAATGTGTATTTTTATAGTGTATTTATGTTTTGAATTGAATTCATAGAGAAAATACAGAAAAATCAATACTAAAATATCACTGTTTCACTGTTTTCTTCCTAAGCCATGGTGTTTTCACAGAGACCGTGAGTCAAAACATTAGTTGCTGCACTTCATTATATATCTTCTCACAGCTGAGATCAGTAAGCTGACAACATGAAAACAGGAACTTTAAGTAGATACACATCGTTAGAACTGTGTGCTCCAAATCTGATTTCTCCACATTCTCTTTCACAATTTCTTACTGTGTCAAACACAGTCTAAATATCAAAGAGCGGCAAAAGTGAGTCTCCTTGCTGTATCAAAACAAATTTCCATCCACTGCTCTGAGACTCATTTGGCTGTGGAGCACATCATGTGTGCACAAATCTGACCTGACATCTTATTATTTTCATTTCTTCTCACTAAAGCTAATGTGTCAATAAATAAAATAAAATTTAACATGGACATTGGACCTCCAACTTTCTGTGTCCTTTCATGTCTCCTTAAAATCCTAATGGCTCCACCAACACTGAATCACATTCTCAAAGTCACTTCTACCCTCCAACCTCTTTTTTTTTTCCACCTTCACAACTATTACATCAGCACTCAGGCAGTTTTCAAAATCTCCCCTGACATGTGAGTAGAGAGGACCCTCTCTCTTCATGAACTGTTTGACAGCTATTCTAACCACTGCAGTAGTACTAGATTGTATTGGGGAAATACACTCCCTTTTGCTAGATACAGAGGCAGCAGCCCACATCACTTGTGAAAGAACACTTTTACATTAATTGTATACATGAGTGAGTCAATTTAATTGTAGTGGGGAAAAAAAAACCCAAACATGAAAAAATCAGAAATTAAGAAAAAAGGGCAAAGTCATTTCTTGAAGCTGTTAAAAAGTTTAGAGGTAAACAGACAACATCTCTCTGGTTGAACAATGGTGCAAAGCTCAACTGCTGTGCTCGTCTGTCCATGTTGGGTCACTCAGGTTCACCAACTGTCTCACTGCCTGTCTGTCGCTGGCACGGCAACAGAATATAATGAGGCAAAATTAATGCTCTTTCTTGTTGTGTGGTCATAATGCTTTCATCTCTTTGATAGCACTCTCTCCTGGCTGCTGGAACCGGGTCTATGAATGATAGCTCTTTGAATTGCCCTGGGAAGTGTGATAAACTCTGTTTTGAGATTGTTCAGCTGGAAAACCTTCCCTCTCACATACAAGTCCCATTTCCACGTACCTCTTATATACAATCTTGAGGTCTCTCCACTCCAGAAAACTGCACATTTTTGGCTTTCGAGCCAGGACTGTCTGTACCAGCTCTCTGGTGATCTTCTTTTTCTCCTTATCAGACAAAGGCACGTACCATTTTTGAAGCCTGAGCTTGCCTTGTCGACTGAATAGAAGCATGAACTGCATCTGAAATGAGGAGATGAGAGAAAAACGAGAGCTGTGAAACACATGGAGAAATGAGGGGAGAGAGCGGATGGTTTAAGACGGCAGAGGAAAGACTCAAAAAGCAGTGAAAAGAACACCACCACCCACTTTTATGTGAAATACCAAGTGTAGGAGTTGGGAATCAGGCTGATTCTCACAAGCCCAGACAAACTGAGGAGATTGTGACTGTGGCATTGGGGAGGTGCTTCAACTTAGACTCAGTTGGCAGTTTATTAGGTACATCTACCTAGAACTAACAGCTGAATTCATTAGCTCTGCAGTAACCCTCCTTCATACTGGTTATAACATTGTGCGAAGCTGGTTTACCTCTTGGAGCACTCTGATACTGCACTCTACTACTGTCTGTGGTGCTGTTCAACTGCAGAGCGAAATACACTGTTTTTTTCTGTTACTTAACATGCATGACAATAATATAAACACATGTCCTTGTGAGGTAACACAATTCAGAAACAAAATAAAGTGCTGCCTCCATAAAGTTGAATCTCCAGCTCTTCCAGTGCAGCAGGGCTCAGTGCAGGACTGAGGTGTTGGACTGTGTTGGTCTGAGCCAGGTGCAGCTAATTAACTACCGGCTGAGGCTGAGTGCCAGTCGGATAGCTAACCTAACAGTTGGTTGTTAAGCTATTGACGCGCAGTCTGCTGCCATGTGTTAAAGATAAACAGCGCAGCGTTTCACCCAGAACAGTTGGCAACACAGCACGTTTAAAAATAATGCTCACAATAGACACAACTGACGCGACACGGTCATTCAAACAACGTTTTCTCTACTGTTAAACCAGAAACATGACTAAATGTCCATCTCGTTTCACCGTTATCAACACAGCACAACGGAAGTACGTTAACACCGTTATTCAGAGCACAGCACCAGTCTGTTCAGCCACCGCCGAGCTTGTTCACAACCTGACATGCGACCAGACACGTACACATTTTAGTGTAAACAGTAAAATAAAATGGAGTGAAAACTAGTTACCTTGTACAATTAAGCCGTGTTTTCCTGTGAGAGCTCGAGCCGCCCAGCACCACCCTGACACAGGGCCGGTTGGCATCGAACATCCTGATTGGCCGGCGAGGGACTCGGGCCGTTGTTCATTGGCTGACATGTTTTCGAGAGACACGGCCCCTTTCAACGCTTTAACTCAATGGCACAGGTGTGATTGGCTGGTGTAGACATCAACAATCGACTGGTCCCGCCTCCTCCAACGTCATCAACCAGGCAGCAGCTGAATCTGAAAATTTAACACAACTTGGAACACAATTTTTGATGACAAATGCCCTTCTGCAAAGCTGAACTGGAGGACGTTATGTCATTTATACTGAAACTGCTCATTTTGTGTCAAACTTTGGAAGATTGAAGATGTATATATTTTTTATTTTTTATTTCTTTTCTTTTTTTTCTATTTGAATTATTCTTATCTCACTTATACTTCCTTTTCTAATATTTTATTCATGGACTGTAATATCAGATTGTTTGTATATTCTTTATCTGTTCTGTTGTATATTCTGTCCAACAAAGAACAAAGAATTGGCTCAGTCTACACTTCCTCCATGTCTTC
>OMNW01005755.1:53109-64068 GCA_900303245.1 Selene dorsalis | reverse complement strand
CTCCATGTCTTCTGGGTACAAGTTATAATCTAGTATCTTTTTCTAGTCCTCCTGTTAGGCAGGAGCAGTGAGGGTGTGGAGGTCTGTTCTTAATAACTCTATCATTAAAGTACAGCAACCTGGGGTCCGGGCCCCCCTTTGGGGGCGTCAGAGATCTTAGGGGGTCCACAGAGCTTTGTCTGTTGTAGGGTTATCAAAATTATATTTGTGCATATTAAAATTTCAAAATTACAATTGGATGATCAATGTTATGTATAAACAAAGAGAATAGGAACAAAAAACTCACAACTGCTGTTTATTAGTTATTCTTTTGATGCGTCCAAACAGACAGAGGTTGTGGACTGTGGGGGTGTGTGTCTTGGACACAAGCAGGGCGGGCTTCAAGGAAAAAAGGTTGGGAATCCCTGCACTTAAACATTGTTATGTACCATAGCCCTTGTATATGATCTAGGTCAGGCCTAATCAAGATAAGATAAGATAAGTGTTTTGTCAAATTACAACCAAGCTATCTGACAGTTGGAGGCAGGAGATCTGGTTAGATTCTAGGTCAAAAACTGACACGTGGAGTGTAATCTCGTGATCTTGTAGGCATGAGGCCCAACAGAAACATCCTCAGGTAAATCCAGCTGTGGGCTGATTATGTGTTTCCATCTTAATATTCAAATATAATAATCATTAATATTAAAGGGAGAGCAAACAATGATTTTTACCTGATGTAAAAACAATACTGTGTGCTCAGAAGATCCTCCTTTCACAAATGTTGACCTCATGCTCACACAGCTGAACCTTGACACACTGATCACACAGGTGACATTACATATGACAAATGAGTCACTCACTCACTCACCCTCACTCACCCTTGATGTGTGAGCTGATGGGTGCGGTGCAGGTGCAGCATGTACAGGAGGTGTCTGAGGGCCAATAAAGAGAATTAGACGAGGCCATCGCAGGCCTGTGGATTACAGTAATCCTGTCCACTAGCTGTGCTCATCAGACACACTGCATTCCTGCACAGCTGAGGAGGAAGATGGAGGTGGCTACTCGTGGTGCTGCTGTGCTGCTCCTCCTGCTTGTGTGTCAGGGTAAGTTACTGTGCATTTGAATGAGGGATACTGTTCAATCATAAAACACTGAACCTGCTTTAAAAGCTTAGTTTACTCTCTGCTCTGCTGTGGTTGTTGTGTGTTTTAGTAACCATACTTATCCACGGACCATACAGAAATTATGCTGCAATTAATTATGGAATTTATTATGTTTTTTTATGAAGTGGCTTGTATGTCATTAGGGGACTACTCAGTGTTTTTCTATTCCGTCAAAAGAAGTTTTTAATTTGTTATTTTTTCTTTTAATATGGACTTAATCACAAATTTTGCTGAATAATTAATGCCATGTTACATAATTACCATAAAACATCATGCTGTAATTTTTTATTTGATGTTTATTCTGTAATTTTTCCCATTTTAGTTCTTTATTTGAAGTTTGGCTTCAGGCCTGACAGCTAATTTTTTCCTGTCTGCTTCCACATTCCATGCATCTATTGATGTGTTGCAGCCCTGATCACTGTTCACTCACAGGAGGTGAGAGCCTGTCAATAAAGCACCTGTACTGAGCCATAAATGTCATTTTAACTGACTTTGAGGATAACGTGTGGATTAACTCCTCCCTGTGTGTCCTGCAGGAGGAGGAGGTTGTCCAGGAGGAGGAGCTGCAGGAGGAGGACCAGGAGGTGATCGAGACATGGACGCAGAACGTCAAAGTCTGCACCTGTGACTGTGAGTCTGCTGATTCACCGACACGCACCCCTGCTGTCACGCCACCTGTCCTGCCCACCTCACTGCCCTCGTCTCTTCAGGGTCACCCATTGAACTGCATGCCAGGTGAGGAGTCAGACTGCACCGCTGTCACCTGACCTGGACTTACTCACAGTCCTCTGTCACACTCACAAGGATGTTGGATGTCCTTCATTCCCCAGTTTAAAGTTAAAGTTAAAGTTTAAAGTGTGATAATAAATGAGATTCGCATTATGTGAAGGGCACGACATGGTGGAGAACCTCATATGTCAAGGCTGACAGCAGGCAGCAGTGAGTCCAGTGGTGTCCTCAGCCGTCTGTGGGCACACGCAGAGCTCCGTCTGTGTGATGGATCACTCAGATCATGGTAGCTGGCTCTCGCTGTGTCCTTTCATGCATTCGGCCAAAATCTTGACTCTGCCTCTCTGCACAGATGCACAGTCATCTTCCTGCCATGATCTTGACAGTTTTGAACAGAGAACAAAGCCTGAATCTGTTGTTGTGTATGTTGTAACATCTTGAGGTTGGAAATGTAGAAGTGTAAAGAAGAGGCCTGGAACATCAAATGCTGTGAGGTAATCTCATTACCTGAGCAGGAATGTGATGAGCAGATTAGAAAGCCCAAAATAGGGCATGCCCTTCACCTAATAGCATGATACTGGGCAAGGCAGCACACATCAGATGTTCTGATCTTATCACGCAAGTACCAGTTCTTACAATAAGCTAGATCAGAGGAGCAGAAAGAGCAGAACATCTGAGAACACGTATGTCACTAGTAGATGTTTGTGTGAGTTCTGTGATGCTGAGTTTTATCTGTATGTGCACTTGAAATCTCCTCAGAATGCCCTTACCACAGAGCCCTGGGCTTTGAATCTGGATCAGTGTCATCAGACCAGATCAGCTGCTCTAATCAGGACCAGTACAGCGGCTGGTACTCCTCCTGGATTCCTAATAAGGCTCGCCTCAACAACCAAGGCTTTGGGTGCGTCCGCTCTCTTCTCTACTTCACACATTACAATAAATACCAGCTCTTATTGTGAGCGTAACACAACAAACACTTCGTTGGTGCCGATCAGGTGTGCGTGGCTCTCCAAGTTCAACGACCAGTACCAGTGGATCCAGATTGATCTAAAGGAGGTGGGGGTGGTGTCAGGTATCCTCACCCAGGGCCGCTGTGATGCTGACGAGTGGATCACTAAATACAGTATCCAGTATCGCACTGTGGAGACTCTTAACTGGATCTACTACAAAGACCAGACAGGAAACAACAGGGTAAATATACAAAACAGTCAACAAGTACTCACTTTGTGCAGCCATCTAAAAAAACCCCACATTATTTCCTCATGCAGGCTTTATTAACATGAGTGAAAGCTCCACCTCTGTAAACAGCAGCGGTAGGAGGAAATGACCTCACATGTGAAAAGTGAAGAGTTTTGCAGCAAAGCTAGAGTTTCTGATTCAGCTTTCAGTCACTGTTAGATCTTGTTGTCCTGTTTCATCGATGCTGCTGCTGCTGCAGTGAAGCAGCCATGACAGTACTGTTCACTGTACAGTAAGTACAGTAACTCCCAACACTTCACTAACAATGTAATGTACATCACATCTCACACAGGGAAATCACAGCCAGTTTCAACTAGTTTACGTTGGGAAACAGTGAATGCACCGAACCAGTGCCCTCGTGCTCTTCTCTGAGCTCTCTGTCTCTGTCACATGATAAATAACTGGAAATGAAAAATTACCCTCGAGGACAGTAGTTTGCATAAAAAAATAAGCAGTCGTCTGAACTGTTATTACAACGGGACCTGCACATGCAGATGGATCATAAGTAGAGTAATGGTTGGTAGACAGAGCACTTACTGTAGTCCAGGATATCAATGTCAGCCTGTGATGTCACGTTTGGTCACCACAGAAACACTCACCTCACTGTAAGGTAACATTTTTGCTGCAGGTCAGACTCAGAACTATGTAAATCATGAATTTACACAAAGCCTAAAGTGATGATTGCTAAATATACAATGAACATGCTAAAAATAAGTCTTACAAATTGGTAATAAACTGACAGCTGTTGTTGACTTACAATTGTGAAAAGTGCCTTAGCCTATCTGTCCATAACAAAACCTCACAGAACAATATAAAACTATAAATCAGTAATCTGCATTGCCCTTTGAAATTAAGAGTTTTGTTTTTTCACTCACATCATGAGTAATATTATGTTCAGTTTTGTAAATGATTATTATTTCAAATGATAGATTCATCAATGTATTTTGCACCATTCACACTTATACTGTTTGATTTATGTGTTAAATATTGAACACCCTGGGCTCAATCTGAAATAAGATGATGAAAATTCTTCACTAAAAGACTGAGTATGTGTTTAATTCAGTGTATTTTACGGAGTATCTCTGAAGAGTGGCTTTTTCTGTGCAGTGACTTCAGTAGTTTTAAAATACGAACACTGCAGTTTCTAAATCAGTGCAAGAACATCATCACAAAAATGTGATCCTCTTTAGTTTGGGTATTAAGACGTGTTAGATAAGTAGCGTTTTCTTGATGATGACTGACTCTGCAGAGTGAATATGCACACACGCGTAGTGACTTTCCATGTTATTCACCTGCTGCTCTCCAGGTGTTCTACGGGAACTCTGACCGCTCCTCCACTGTGCAGAACCTGCTGCGCCCTCCCATCGTGGCCCGTTACATCCGCCTGCTGCCACTGGGCTGGCACACCCGCATCGCCATGAGGATGGAGCTGTTGATGTGCATGAACAGGTGCACCTGAAGGGTGCTCGGCCCGCTCTCACCTCACCGTCTGTCCTTCCCCTGCCAACCTGCCACTTGCCAAAAAGGGGACACTGGTCCGGCTTTTTGAGATGACCGTCATGTCTTTAACATGTCTGTCTTTCTCCGGTGAGGCTCGAAGCAAATTAAGTCCGGCCAGATGGACATGTTTGGTGTCCTTTGATGCACTATTCTATTTGTCTTAAAGTATCAATAATGTCTTGGTTCTAATATATTAACAGTAGATCAGAAACCCTTTCAGTGCACACAGGGGATTCCAGGTGAAATGGATGGACGTCTGTGTGCTGCACTAAACCTACAGCAGTCAAATACAAGGATTTCATCACTGAGTAATAAACAATGAAGAATCACTTCTGAAAAAAGATTTTACAGGGTGAGAGTCAAATCAAATGAGCTTGTTTTATTTGAGAGTCACTGTTACATATGTAAACATGTATAGTCTAAAATTGTTAAGCATTCGTTTGTGGGTTTATGGTCTCATGTAAATGCTCTGTTGGGAAAAAAAAGCAGATAAACACTGACTATGCTACTAATTTGTGTCTGTAATAAAAGCACAAACTTAATACTTGATTTCATTTTAACAGTTGATAAACATCCTCTGTTATAAATATTACCAAACAAGTAGTCACACATCAGTATTAATATAATACACGGTGCTCCTTCAGCAAAACAATAATCCACAGAGAGAAATGTACTGTGTCGAGTATGTTATGAGTGTGCACGGTCCTTACAGATGCACAACACACAATACCATGTAGTCATGTTTGGACTCCGCGTTTGTCTCGGCCCTCACACATTGTGTGCATGATGAACATGAAGTGAGGAAGAATTTACACTGTCGGAGCAATATTGCTGAGTCACACAGTCTCTTCAAAGTGCAACAATAAAAAGTTGAAGACTCGTTCCTGCCAAGCTTTTTTCATGGCACTTTGTCTCAAACACAAAAACCCACCGGTTCCACTTTCATCCAAAAGCTCATCCCAAGTGTCTCAGTGTGTCGTCAGTTAAATATACACTAGTACTGTGATTCCCGAACCAGATGTACCAGCTCAGGTGAACATCTACACAGAAGCAACACAGAAGCAGTGGCTTTCTGTGTGAATGGTTGGCAGGTGAGGATATAAATGTGAAGAGAGAGCTGACAGCACTGGATCAGCAGCTGAGTCACCCTGCTGCTGAGGAAACCGATGAAACATTAAGAACATGCTAAGGATGAACTAAAACAAGAGATGAATGATAGAACAGTTAAGGGGTGAATGGCTGAATCGTCCAGCTGTCAGTCCAAGTGGAGACGGTACAAACTCACAAACTGGACCAAACCTACACACTGACCCAAATACTGACCTATATAATCAGTGGTATTAAATAACACTGAGTTCAAATGAACACATGAGAAACATGTGGGACCGTGTGACCAGTTGGGAACCACTGCACTTGTACAATGAGAATGGCTTTTGTATTCCTCTAACTGCTGTGAAAATTGCTTTGCATCGATAAATAGAAAAAAATAAGACTAGACAAGTAAATTTCTTTAGAAACCAAAAATGTTCAGCAGTTCAGCTTTATAGAATATTTTGCATGTATCTCCACATGTTTTAACTGGCCATACAAATGAAAGAACTTGGAAGAAGCTTTTGTGAAATCTCCCCCTTGAATCCTGGTGGTGTGGGAGGTAATCCCATCCCTCACTGTTGACTTCATTAACTTAGTCATTAAGTGGTTCGTGCAGAGCATCAGGGTTTGACTGCTGTATGATTCATCCATAAGGTGCTTCATGAGACAGACATAAATACAGCGTTTAGTAAATAGTGTTAGATTATATTACTACAGAGGGATCTTGGGTGTAGTCTGCATAAGGAACAGTTATTATGTTTGTTCTGTTTGAAATGACTGAGCCATAGTTGTCATTGAATAATATCTGTTTATAATACACAGGAGGGTCCAAGAGACTCAGACCGTTTTTCTCCTTCTGGCCTCTGACTGATGGAGTGAAGTCATGAAAAGTCAGTGCCTTAAATGTTAGTGCAAGGTAACCTCTGTCAAAAACCAGTAAATGCAGTGCTTGGTTGCGTCCTACAGGGGGCAATGCAGGGTAGGATTACTCTGACTTTAACTGTACCATATGGTCTAAGATGGCTGCATTTCAAAGACATAAAAACCTAAATATCCTCAAAAAAGAGTAAGTAGATTGAAGCTTTTAAGATTGTCAGTGCCAACTCAGAAAAATTGCACTCCAACTATATTTTTAAGAACATGAACTGCTTTGACTTGTAGCTGCACATTTGAGCATCTATAACCAGTAAGACAGAGCACATCCAAAGGCAAAGACAGCTCAGAGGAAGAGTTAGAGTCCTGGGTGAGATGAACACAAGTTACTGACATTACTGACCTCTATTGTAACAACTGGTAAAACTTCATCTGTTTAGAATGCCTTAGATAGTCTTAAGGAAATACTACGCAGTAAAATGTACTATATTTCTATATTGAATAGAAACAAAAATACTTACACTTAAAATCTACACTTTATCTATCCAGTTATATATATTTACTTTATGATACAAATTATAATTGGAATTACATAAGTAATAATATAAAGTCTATCAAACATGAAAGCTTTAAAAAAAATTGAGACATAAAAAGGCTTTTGGCCTGTTTGCAAGCAGTGTTTAAAACAGAAGGTTTGGTATCAGTGTGCGTGTGTGTACAGCAGGTGTACTGTTATGTAAGATAGGTGTGGGAGCAACAGAGGGGAAAGTGTGGTCTGCAGTGGATGTGAAAGCTGAAGGGTGACGGAGATCACAGAGCCGTCTCTTTCAGGTCATTGAGGTTTGGCATACGAGACCTGGAGGGCCGGCCGAAGCCGTGCCCGTTCTGCCCTCCCTTGATGCTCATCTGCTCCGGGTAGGGGTTCCCTTCTGGGCGGCCCATGGCGGACGTGTGCCAGCTGGACTCCAGCTGCCCGGGCAGCGGGTAGGCTGTCTGTCGGCTCTTCAGCTGGGGCGTGCTGACCCCTGAGTGACCCCGGCTTTCTGTGAAACCACCCTGAGCGGAGGCTGGATTAGGCAGCGGCTGGTAGCGCATGTCGGAGGGTGTGGTCTGGTTGGAGGATGAGGATGAAAGGTGCAGGAGCTTGCGCAGTGACTTCAGTGGCTGACTCTGAAATGACATCACATGACCATATGTAAATCAAACATTTTAAACCAACATGCATCCTGAATAAAAACTTCTGTCTTGTTCCTGAGACTCACTGGAGAGTGTGAATCTGACAGTTTCTCAGGAGGCCAGTCCTTGTCCCGGTCCCGGTCTCGCTCTTGGTCCCGGTCTCTGCTCTTGTCCCGGCTCCTGTGGCGGCTGCTCTGGTGACTTGATGACCTGGAGGACTTCTGGAGGACTGTCTCTACCCCGTCAGTCGGAACCTGCCACAGAGTGAAAGCTAAACCTGGCTACATGTACAACTTCACACTTCTGGCCACGGCAGATCCACACAATGTGAAGGACAAGAAGAAACACACAGACTGAATTCCCTCTCTTTCTGAGGTGAAATAAGGAGAAACAGATGTTTCCACCATAGACTTTCACTGATATTCATGATCTGTGTGAGTGACTGTTTTTATTTTCTGTTTTATTTAAAAAAAATCTTCCTGGTTATGATTATCGTTCCTGTCCTTGGCCCCTCCACCCCACCCATGAAACTGACTGCCCCTGCCTCACCTGTGTCATATTGTCTTTCCCTTTACTTGTTTATTTAAGTCTGAGTCAGTTTGTCTGCTCAGTTCTCCCTTGGTCCCTTGGGCTTCTGTTTTTTTGTTTCCCAGTGTTCTTGTAGGTTTACCTTTGTACTTGCTTCCCGTCTTTTTTTGGATAACCTGTTTTTGGATTCCTGATGGCCTGAACCATTTTGCTGTTTATCATCCATCTGCCTCTGAGCCAGTTTATTCACATATTACACTATCTGTGCTGACCTGCCTTCATGTCAGTGTCACTAAGACTAAAATCCCACAATGAGCTCTAGAAGACGTGCTTGTGTGTTTCATTTTGTCATTTACATGCGTCGATATACCATGGACATAATTGTTATTTTTGATAACAGGCCATAGCATCATTTGATCTCATGTGCAGCAAAACTGTAAAATTAAAAATCAGAACATGCAGCTGGAGCCAAAAACCCGAAGCAGTTGCTGATCTGAGGAAGGGAAGAGACGACTCATCTTGTTTATTATTGATAAATGAAGCTTTCCGTAAGATTTCTGAAGCCTCAGTATTTTCAAACTATCTCCTCTCCATGCAGTGCACACTGTTTCACTGAGTCTGACTGCTTGATTCCTCCTGGCCAGATTGTGTTTATTTGTGCTCTGTCATCAGCAGTAACCCCCCTCCCTGCATCTGAACAAACTGTCACGTATAAATAGAAATGTGAGGGAAAGAAAGACTTTCAAACACCTGTTTCATCATGAACCATTAGTGCGACTGCACCAGCGGGCAGTTTCATATGTCAAAATAAGCTTTCTTTTATATTTAGCACCTCTTCTGGTTCATCCTCCTCCTTGATCTATGCTCTGTAATCAGGTCATGGGTTTGGATGCACTTTGAGAGGAAGACAAGTTGGATCAAAAGCCTCTGGGTTGATGCTGGTTTGTGGTAAAATGTCATGAGTGTAAATAGGCGCACAGACTCCTACAGTCTCATGTGCTTAAGCAAAGTATGAGTGTTCTCATTTGTCCTCAGCTCATAACTCGAGAGATGCTGTTAGGGCTGTGGCTGAAGCCAGTGGTGATTGATCAGAGTCTGATGATGAACACAACCAGATCCACAGATTAGATCCGTGCAGAGCGACTTCAATAAGAGTCGTGTTATTTAGAATTCTTTGAATACTTCACCTGCTCCATGGATCTGGCTGGTTCATGTTATCAGTTCACTGTTATGTAAGTTAACCAAAATGCATCATATTTTTAAAATCACCAAATAAAACCATTAAAAACATCATACATTAATAGAGTGATGATGAGTGTTAGTGTTGCATGCTGATGTTAGAGTGAGTGAGTTAGGAGATGAGTAGGATAGTGTAAAACAACATGTACCATGGGAGAGGACACTACAGGGAGGACTCTCACAGAGGAGCTATGCTTTATGTTATTCTTTGGACTAAACAGAGGGAAAAGACATTTCTTGATGACAGGCGGTCTTCCATCAGGGACCCCCATCTGCAATATAGAGGCACATGACTGGTGGACACATGAAGGCATCACACATAAATATCTCTGTAAAGGTGCTATCCAGGCAAAGTATCAAACATTTGGAGAGCTGCAGAGGAAGAGTGTGTGGACAGAGGTGTTGACATGTGCATGAAACAGCTCTCAGACAAGAACGTCCATCCTCAGAGTGATTTAACACAACTCACCATCTGAGATTTTTTCTTTTTCTTCTTTATTGCTCTGAAGAAACCCTGCTTCTCCTTCTCTTTGGACGGCTCAGAGGGGTTCAACACTACAGTATCTGGGCCAGTCCTGAAAATAAGACCAAGCATAGTGAGGGCCATGTCCCAGCTAAAAATGTACAGCATCTTCTAATATGACCTAACGGTTTCAGTGAGGCCAGTGTCACATTTAGTGCAGGAGTTGCTGCTGTCAAAGAAAAACCAAAGTGAAAGAACATAGCTGTTGTGAGTAGAGGAGATAATTACCAGGGGTCGAAGGCTGGCTGGCGTTTGGAGTGGTTGGACAAACTGCTGCCCTCCCCAGAGTGACCAGAACCCCGGCTCTGACCCCTGCCATCATGAAAGGAGTTGTCCGGCCGGGGGGAGGGGACTGCTCAAAGAACACAGGTTTAATCGCCTTTTGATACACACAGGAAAGTAAAAAAACTCTAGAGCTCCAGCCCATTTAGCAAACTATATGAAGCCTGTTTCAACAGCTTCAAGATGTGCTATATTATTATCTATTTCCTTATGCACTCCTTGTCTAGGTGGAGTGTTACCCAAATATCAGAAGGTTTGGTGGTATTATATTCACAATAACATTGAAAATTTTACAGAGCAACAGCACAGAATAAAAGTTAGTAAAGCGTCTCTGTGCTCTGCTACGAGCTAAAAGGAGCAAATTAACGACCTATCTTTTGCTTATTAACATCATCGGTCTCTGGTGCCCCTCTGTGGTAAAGTTAAAAAAAAAATCACTGTAACAGACACCAACACCCCTGCAGATCCTGGACACTGAGATGAGAGACTGCACAAAATTTCACAGAACTTGTCTCATTTTTCTGCTGCTGAAGTCTCAGCAGACTAATTTGTCATTGTCTTTTGCCTATACATTGATATCATTCTTATTCGAAAATGTTATAGTGCTAACATGGTAAAATAAACAGTGAAAAAAAA
>OMNW01005755.1:39857-53089 GCA_900303245.1 Selene dorsalis | reverse complement strand
TGAAAAAAACCTGCTAAATGTCTGTGGTTAGCTATAAACTCTTTATATGGTGACAAAACTAAGGGGAGATCCTGCTCAAAATGTTTGTTTATTTGATCATGTTAAATAAATGGTTTTTTAAAAATTATTTTATCAGGACATTTTTACTCTCAAAAACTGACATCAAGCTCTGAGCTGGAATCTGTAGTATCTTTAAGATTCTGCAGTAAAATTCTGATATACTTGTTTTAAGACGGGTCTGAACTGTATCCATAGAAGATTTGGAAGAAGGGAATATGAACTGACAACTTGATGTCCACAATGCAAGGAAAAAAAAGACAGAAGCAGGTAGTGAAATATGACTAAACCAACCTCTGTAGAAGCTGCCCACCCTCCTGGGCATGGATTCACTGTAAATGTTGCGATTCTCTTTGGAAGAGCCCCCATCTTCTGTTTGCTGGTCATGATATAAGCCAACCTGAGTCACAACAGAAGAACTAGTCACATTAAAACTTCCGGCCCAGCAGCGCTGCATGCCTCTCTATCAGAACTCATAGTTTTATTTACCTGAGAGAACACAAAGATAAGGAGGCGTATTGATTCAAAGTGCTCATTATGATAAAACAACATTTGTTAGTTGTTAGGCTATAAATGTTTTCCAGAGTCAAACTGAAATGTGCTGTGATGACAAGCTGTGCTATCATAAGTAGTAACTTTAGAGGGAAGCAAAGCACATCGAGAAAATGAGGAGGCATCTGATGCAAAGAGACAGAGAGAGAGAGAAAGAGAGAGAGAGCAGTTCATGACAGCAGTATCCACCCACATCCGCACTCTCAGAAGACTGGATGTGGGTGGGAAATGGTGGGTGCAGGCAGAATGTCGGACCTCGCTTTTTTGCCGCTGTGTGTGAAAAGATGCAGTGTTGTCCCTTGTGGAGTCCCTTATTGGGGGTCTGCTGTGGGTGACCTCAGTGGGTGCCTGTTCGCTCTGTTAATGGAGACATGGTGAAGCGTGAGGTGAGCTCAGCATTGCAGCACACATACAATTACACAGGCGCACACACCATATATACTATATGTGTATATACAGTATATATAAATATACAGGTAACATGACTGTCTGTATATACAGGAGAGTCACACTCCTAACATCCATGGCTGATGCTGCGGTCATGTTAATTCTGCTGTGTCTTTACAAACCTGAGGAACTGACTAAGAGAGAGACTAAGATCTAAACACAGATCCTGATATTTTCAGGGCCACCAGAATAAATCTTGGCTGCACTGTAGTACAGTGACTGAGGAAGAGTTATCCAACACAACCTGGTGTAGGCATGATATGATTAGATTCTGTAGGCTCAGGCTTCCCTACTGCATGGAGAGGTTTGCTGTGGGCTGATGACTGACCCTGCTCATGTCTTCTTCTCTGGAGGAACCTCCAGAGTGGCGAGGCAGTGTGCGGTGCTGCAGCTGCGGAGACAGGAGCTGGAGGCTGCTGGCTCTGGTGGGCATGCCCTGCCCCACCAGCAGCCCCTCATCCGCCCCGTGTGTCCTCTGGTGGTCCCTCCGTACGTACATGGAGTGGCGGTGCGGCCTCTGCTGGGAGGAGAAGGGGCTGGTGTATCCCTGACTGTAAGACAAAGGATCGTGTGGGGCAGACAGAGAGTGAGCGTGGCTTCTGTCCATGCCACTGTCTGCAGGGTCCAGGGCGTCTGACGTCTTGGCCTCCTCTGAGGCCTTGTGACGGGTGGAAGAGCGCCTGTAAGAGGAGTCCAGAGTGTTACTTTCCCTGTCTGACCGCGTGCTTCCTCTGCCAGCTGTGCCGGCACCCAGCCTGTCCACTCTGCGGGCCGCTGGGCTGCCCGGGGCCGTGAGGTCAAGGCAGCTGGAAGGAAAATAGCGAGAAGTGGGCTCATCAGCATAAAGATGCACATCGTTTAAGTTCCCCACCGACTTGGCATCACTAAGCGTGCCATAGCTTTTAGACAAGTTCAGGTAGGCGAACTTGGAGGAGGCGGGGGTGGAACTGTGAGACTCCATGTAGCTGTGTCGACTGTGTTTCTCCCCTGATTGAAGCGTGTTGGTTTTCCCCTCCACAAAAGAATGGCGGTTCTGCTGCGAGCGGAAGTTGGATTTAAGGTACTTGGCTCCGGGGCCGTCAGACACCTTGGACCCCAGGTTCATCTCGAAGTCGCACTTGCTCTTGGCCTCACCTGGGCTGAGCAGGTGAGGCAGGTTGCTGCTGGCGAGGTCCATGTTGCAGGAGGTGGAGTGGTTAAAGATCTGTGGCTGGTAGTTCTTGGGATGAAGGGTGGGGCTGAGGTTGATCGCTGCAGACATGTTGCCGTTGAGAAAGCTGTCGTTGTTGGGGTGGAGGTCTTCGTGCCGGGGCAGGCTGGAGCACTCTCTGCTGCTGGAGCGGTGGCTTCCTGAGCTCTTTCCCCCATGGCTCCTGAGGAAGAGAAAGGGGGTCAAGCTCAACATGGTAGTGATAACTTGAGATATCATACACCATATGTGCAGGGGTGGACTGGGACAAAAACGCAGCCCTGGCATTTTTGGCCCCGGACTGGCCCACCACAATTGGTCAGACACCACCCACCAGCACACCATCCTTGCAGTCCCCTTAAATATTAATATATTTATTAATTAACATATATTAATATATATATTTATTTAGCTAATAAGTATAGCTAATGTAAATACATATGCAAATCCAATATGTATGGATAGATATATGTTTTACACTGAACTTAATCTGTGTCTTGGTCACTGGACAGTAACTGCTGCAGATTTAATGGTCCTCAGGGAGGTGGAACACATGAACTCATGTATGTGAACAACAAGGAGACACTGCCAGGTTTTGTAAAGTGCTCGGTGCCAACCTGCTGGGGGTGGTGTTGTCTCCATGGTGAGGTTTTCTCTTGGAGGAGCGTACAGGTGTAGGTGTTGGTGGGCCGGGCCGCTCCACCAGCCGCAGGGTCTGGAAGGCGTGGTGGTTCAGGCTCTGCTCCGTGAGAAAACGCTCTGTCGGGTTCAGCAGTAGCAGGTTCTAATACATAAACACAGAGAGAGGGGGGGAGACCGTGAGACACCTCGAACATCCAGAGCTCTCGAGCACACTGAAGCAGTCATGATATGAGTCACCACCATTATCATAAAAGTCAGGCTGCTGCTGCTGCATTTAATTGTGTCTTACAGTCACCAAACATCAAACTATTATGTGATTTGTGACATTTGCTTTTTTTTCTCTTGCTTGAATAAATATGTGTAATACCCTGTCTCCATGGATTTTAATGAGAGGTGAATTCTGTGTGAACACACTCAAAATAAAACCTTTGAACTGAACTGCAGATACATTTTCACATAACAGTAATTTACTGTGGCAGGAAACATTCTCAGTACAAAAACAGAACTAAAAAGACAGACGACATCATACAATCAGCTTATATAATTTGTCCTGTTCTTATAAATCTTCACTCAACTCAAGAAAGCCTGATTAGTAATGAGATATATGCCTGTCCTTGCTGTAGTCAGTCCTGAGATGACATGTTAGCAGTGAGTCATTATCTGCTGGGAAAAACACTAGCACACAGCCCACATTCTTGACATGGAGCTCCTGTTTACAGTGCAGACGCAGCAATAGCAGCAGTGCTGCAGCTAGGATATGAGCTGAGAGATGCTGAAACAGTAAAGAGGGATTGTGCAGTCACGACGTAAACATGATGATAATGATGCAGTTATCAGGTGTGTCGTTTACAAAATGTTGAGTTTGCGTGCATGGGGTAAACTAGAAACTGATCAAAGGTAAAAAAAAAAAAAAAAAACCCAACAAAAAAACAAAAACAAAACATATCCTCAGTTGAGCAGTTTCTGCAGACAGATCCTCACCTTCAGCAGGTCCAGCAGGCCCCCACCAATAATTCCCAGGTATCTTCGCTCCAAGGTTTGGGGGTGATTCACGGCAGGGAACTGAAATAAGAGAGAAAGAAAAACAGTGCAGTCAGTGATACAATACAATCATGTGATTACTAGAAGGACTAGCAAAGTTGGCCTTCTGTAGGTCTATCTGTAATCAAGTTGTTTTTATCCAAGTGAAGTTAATTACCTGAACTTCAATACAAGTAATCAAAGAAAACTATTTCAGATAAACAGAATCACAAGTTGCTACTAACACTCGACAGGCTGAAACTGATCTGTAACAAATCTCTGGAAGTTTAAATCAACATGAAATTAAAGTACTTTTTGGGGGAGCCTAAATGCCTTTATTTTGACAGGAGAGCTGGAGAGAGACAGGAAATGAGGAGAGAGCGGGGAATGACACGCAGTATAGGGCACCTGCCCCATATCAACATGAAATTAAACTGATGTGACAAAGGTTTGTGCTGCATTTGAGAACTCTTGCCTCTGACATGTTTCATTGACAGCTTCCTGGTTTTAGTTTTTTTTAAATAATAGACTTCATTTGTAATTTTTTTTCAACAATTTCATTTCATTCTGGTCAACATAGTCCAGGCAAGATACTGAGCCCTAAACTGACACCATGTATCACCTGTGTACTGTATGAGGGTTTACAGTAGAAAAGTGCTGAATGTCAAAGGTGAATGTGGCTTCCATTGTTAAGTGCTTTAAATGGTTGATAAGACTAGTGTTGAAGAAATACATCCCACTTACCATGACTATAATTTTTCCTCTGAGGATGAATACATCTAAGTTTGCATGAAATATCATGTAAATCTCAAAATGCTCCTGTGAAAACATGTGATAAAACATATAATTGTATAAAATAAGAAACTTTTGTTTTGTCTGATGTTACCTTGCAGATGCTACTTGTTCTAAATCAATACTAATAAGTAATCACAAATCCAATCTTCCAAATGTATGTCGTTTAATTTTGATTCAATGTTTCTACAGACTGCTGTGAATCTGCTGTTTATCAAAAGTCCAGAAGGTGTTCTTCATACATCACGCATTTCCAAGTGTTACAGAAAGCACACCGTAGGTGGCAGGTGTGATTAAAACAACCATTAACCATCCTGTATTCACACACAAGTGATGTGAGCTCCAGCTCCATGCTGAGGCATGTAGATCTGAATGAAAACCATTTTTTATGGTTCATCAAAAACTATAAAGAAAAACTGTGTTTGATGCCCCCAATCATTTAAATGACAAGAGAGAAAGAAATGCTGTGGGGAGCAGACCCTTTGTTTCCCTTGAGTGTGTGAGCAGGTGCTGGATTTTTATTCAAGAAAAAAACATGGACCTGTGTTAATGGACAAAAGCACTTTAAGGTGGAAAACTATCTGCATTTATATTTATGAGCAGGCGACAGACAAGAATTTAGTGTCCGTGTCTCCACCATTGATCCTACCCTGAGTTCTTATCAGTGAGGATTCAGTGTCAGGGATTCACAGAAGGGCAGTTTGCAAACTGATAATTATATCCTGAGGCGTGGGCAGAGAGGGAAGCTGAAGGACAGCCCTGGTCTGTACCACCAGCCTTCCACAGAAGACTTATCACAGCCTTCCCTCACAGAGCACACAGGATACATGATCCACGATGAGTCATTGTGATCCAATCAGTCACGGCACAGCAAACTCAGCCAGAAAAAAACAAGCAGAGAGATAGCAGGGGGAGAAAATAAATAAACGAGAAAGAAAAGGAGAATAGGAAACAGGAAGAATGAGGAAAAGAGAGTGAGGACAGTTCAGCAGAGTGACCCAGAGCGAGTGGTTGGGGGTGAAGAGTGGCCTGACGTTACCCGCAGCCCATGGAAGCGAGGGTTGTTATAGAAGAGCTTCATCTGCTCTGGTGGCAGGGGTCCCAGCACTTTCTGGATGGTAAAGAGCTGGTCGATCTCACTCTCTCCTGGGAACAGAGGCTGTCCGTCACTCAGCTCTCCCAGGATGCAGCCTACTGACCACATGTCCACTGCCTTCCCGTAAGGAGCCCTGGGACCAGAGATTTAGAGGGTTGGTGATGAGGGGCCAGACATAAGAGCAGCTACTTAAGGCAGTATAGTAAAAGAGTTCTCCCATTCACCGTGGGTTGTTGGATAAAAAAATTAGTGGACGTACCCAAGCAGGAGCTCTGGAGAGCGGTACCATCTAGTGGCCACATACTCTGTGTAATTGGCATCGGTCCCCTCTGAGAGATTACGAGCAAATCCTGGCAAGAGATGGCAGAGGAAGCAATATGGTGAGATGAGGAGTCTTTTGATATGCTCTACACGCTGAGGCACCTAAAATGATTTCAGCTCTGTAACTCTCTGGATGCTCATTATGATTCAAAGGTGTAAGTTACAAAGTTGCTGAGTTAGACATAAACTACACAGAAGGAGAGACAATGAGCCTTCTGGGAATATTAAGTTGCATTAACCCTGGATATTGTTTCACACACACACACACACACACACACACACACAGACACACACACACACACACAGACGCACACATTAATACCTACAATTTTTATCTATCAAATCAAAAATCTGAATGCCTTTGGGGAATATGCTTTCATTTCTTTGCCAAGATAGATAAAATACTGATAAGACCCCCATTTAAAGTTATAATATGGAACTTTTTCATTTGATGTGTGACTTTAATCATGGTAATGGTCTGCTTCATTTGGTTGATGTCATATTAATGTGTGTCAGTGTTGTGATTTTCTGTGAGAAGCATTAATATTGACTTTTTATCCAGGATTAATTTTAAGTGTATTTTATCAAGATGAAGGATTTTAGTCATCGGATGACTGGATGGTAGGTTATTAGAGAAAAGATCTGACTGGCTGCTGGAGACATCCATGTTAAATGTACAATGCTTATAATCTGTTATAGTTATAGTTTGTCTAGATATAATCTGTCATAGTCTGTTTTGGAGAGGAGGACACCTCTGTAGATGGTCCAGCTCCTGATTAAAACCTCCTAAAAAACTGACACTGAAGAAATCCAGCTGGGAGAAGCTGACTGCAATGGTGGTGAAGACAGCAACTCCCATGATCCCACTCTACTTCAGGACACCTATTGAGTTATTGTTTTGACCCCTACTGTCAGAAAATGACACATTATATTTGAACATGGAGCTAGAGTCAGGAGATGGTTTGCTAGGAAACCGACAGCCTCCCTTAACCTGGCTCTATCCAAACTAAAAAATGTCTTCCATCAACTCTAAAGGTTGCTATCTAGCGGTTGTACCCTGTTTCCTATTACTGTGCAAAGCTAAGATAATTGTCCACCAGCTACAGCTGTATTTTGAGATTTTTATTTCTACTTTCTCAAAGTTGCTTTCACCAACACTAAAAATCAGACTGACACACAATGAAAATAAAAAAAGAGAGTCCCAAACGTAAACCTTGTGTGTGTTTGGCCTATGTCTATTCACTCAGTGCCTTTGGCTGACACAGAGCAAACAGCAGGTCTTCAGTCTCTCACTCCAGATTGCCTACACGATACTGGCTATGCCTTGTTTTTCATTCCCCCCTGTTTTGTTGTGGCACTACCAGATTGAATCAGAGCATGATTAGTGCCTTGTTTTCCAACATGTTCCATTAATTGAGAAGAGAAAAGAATGTGAAGCAGCAGTCTGAGAAGCAGTAAAGAGGAACGCACACAAAGCCTTAGATAACTGGCTCAAGTCTGTTTCGTGCACTCTCTAAGCACTGGTTTCAGTAAATATAGTTTCTATTGCAAATATTCCTTTTACATCACAGCTTGGACTGGTTGGCTGCCTTTTTTTCTTTTTTTTTTTTTACAGCTCTTACAATGTGAGTGTTTGTTAGAGTTGCTCACCGAAGTCACACAACTTGAGGACATCATCAGAGCTGATGAGAAGGTTTTCTGGCTTTATGTCTGGGGAGGGAGAACACAGATGGGGAGTAAGGCCACACATAAGCTGCTGAGGGGCATCATGATTTCATCATTACTACCATATTTTCTGCCACAACATGCTCATTTGCCACACTGAAAAGATTGGATAAGTGAAAATTATTCAATAGAAGAGCAAAGAGACAGAAAAATCAAATTCTACCAGTGATTTCTATCACAGATTGTAAAGTCAAAACCGTAACTCCAACATGAAATCCCTCGATAACGCTGTCATATGTGTGCCTGGGTATACCACAGGCCATTTGGATGGCCGTTCTTCTTTGTGTGACAAAAGCTCACATGTGCCATCTGGTCCTCCTGCTCTGCTGCCACCGATTTGCCAAATGCTTACGTCTTGCGAACAACAGAGTGGTCGGTTACGACATATTGTAAAACCACTGAAGCCACCGTTTCAAGAGAGAAAAACTCATATATTCCTTTTTTACATAATTTTGCGAAAGATGTGACAAATGTACAAAAGTGGTTCTCGTTGTTTCTAAAAATATGAGGACAGATGGTGCCCGGTGACGGAGCAGTGGTAAAGGCTGCACAAGTCTATTCCTGTCTGCTCTCTGTCTCCTGTGAGCTGTTTTTATCATGTGTCCTAATAAAAAACGATTTTACCTCGGTGAACGATGTCGTGTTTGTGGCACCAGTGGATGGCTCTGATTAACTGGTAGATGTAGCTGCGTGCTTTCTCGGTTGGCACACCGTTTGGTAACTCCTCAAGAAGCTCAAGCATGTTCTACACAGAAGAAAAACACAACCAGTATGAACATGAAAATCAATGACAACCGCACAGTGCCATAAATGTAAAAATCAGTGTAGATCTACCCAGGGAGTGGCCGATAGAAAGAGGTTACCTTCTCAACATACTCAAAAACCAGATACAGCTTCCCCCTTCTCCGGAAGGCTTCTTTCAGCTCAACAATGTTCTCCTGCTTGAGCGTGCGGAGCATCTTAAGCTCCCGTAGCGTCGTTTCTTTGACCTCCTCATTTTCTGCACCAAGGTCAGACAGAGTGGGAGATCGGGATTACAGTGAGCTCAGATGAGACAAACAAAAACAGAACATGAGTCTTTTGTGATGATTGTATTCTCATCAATGAAGTGACCCCCTCTTACCTTCACTGTCTTTGAATTTCTTGATGGCCACAATTTCATTGGTCTCCTGCAATGAAAACACAGCAGCTAATGACAAATCAGTTTTTCTCTGCTCCTGTCAATACATCAAGACAGCGGGGAAACACAGAGCAGGGCAGATAACAAACAACCCACAGTATATGACACCCAAAGCTAATGCCCACTGATTTACAGTGTCCCTGAGCCACTTCTCATTCCTCCATCAACTCCTCTGTAAAAGACGCCCCACCACTAGCCCCATTTCTCGACATGTCCTAGTTAGGCCTGGTATTTCTGCCTATGGCTCAGAGCTGTGCTCCAGTTTCCCCCCCGTCAGGAAGCCCGAGGCGGCATCACACCACTCCAACATGGATCTTGGTGAACAGTGAGCCCTCTGAACGGACAAATATGAGATGACTCACAAGCATCATTGAGCTGTGCATATGTGAGAGTGATGGGACATGATGCACAGCAGGGTATTAATCAAATAACCAGTTCTGTCTCTAATTTGTGTAACAGGAAATTCAAATAATCAAGGATCCAGAAGTATTGAAAATCATAGGCCGCAATTGTATGTACTGTATATCTGTATTTGAAGCACCCTACAGCAGTATCAACAAAAAAGATCAAGTGTAGTTAGGACCATGTTTGTGATGAGAGGTGTTTCCCTCCCAATACCGATTCTGATACTTGTGCAGTGTGTTATAAAAAGAAAAATCATTTTATATATATAATGTGTGTGTGTATATATATAAATATAATTATGTATATACTATTATGCCTGCATGGATGTCATATGATAAATATTGTTGTTTATCATATGATAAATATTGCGTGCACGCACATGCATGCACACACACGCACACACACGCACACACACACACACACATATATATGAATAGATAACAATTCCTTTAAAGACTGCTAAAGCACAGCCACAATGGGTGTTTTTACACATACTGCTGGTACAGGCTAGAGCAGGGGTGGGGAACCATGTACCACTGGCAGAGCCTCATGTTGCCATGACGACTGACCGGAAAAGACACATGGTACGTGTTTACATGACTCCCGATTTCAAAAATTAAAGGCTAAATTTTATCGAACAGTGCCGAATCGATAACTGGACTCGCCCATACCGATGCCGGCATTTCAGCAGTATCAGAGGCATTTCCAATACTGGTATCGGAATTGGAACAACTCTATTTGTCACACAAGCATTTATGGTGGAACATCTACATTTATTAATCAAGGTTCTATTCGATGCAGAGTTGTTAACAGTGCAGTTAGATCCCATAATAAATCCATGTTTGTGTGCTTTTCAAAGATACTGAATACCGAAGCTTTCAGAAAAAATATCTACATTACTAATTACTACCTGCATCTTAACGACATGTATAAGAAGATAAATGGCATTTAGTTTTTGGGTTTTTCTGCTATCTGCTGGCTGCAGGTGCACATTTGGCATA
Source organism: Selene dorsalis (assembly GCA_900303245.1). Lineage (NCBI taxonomy): Eukaryota > Metazoa > Chordata > Actinopteri > Carangiformes > Carangidae > Selene > Selene dorsalis. Next base: position 42,662 of record OMNW01005755.1, on the reverse strand, counting down.
CCAACATGAGAGGTGTGATTCGACTCTGCTTGAACTATTTCTTAAAAACACAATGCAATGGTAGTTTTACATTTAGAAAAATCTCATGTTTAAGAAACCTGTAGTCGTGACGTTGTTTCAGTAGTTTCTTTACAATATGTGAGTTGGTGATGATTGAAACGACAATTTGACTTGTGTTTTGGGGCTACTTTAGATGACAGAGAGCTGTATTTGATTCTATCACTTCTTTGTTGCCCTTGGTTTGTCTCACCTCAGCACCCCCAAGTTTCTATGACCCATTTTCCAAAAAGCAATAGACCTAAATCCAGTCTTCAAAACATCCCCTTTTGAAACCACCTGTTGATATCACAGATAACACAATTATTTTCTGTGTTTAGTGAACTGAATACAGCAGCCTGCTGGTAAACACACACACTTGGAGAAGGTGAAAAAGGCGGAGAAAATGAAGAAGGTTCACTTCACTGCTTCCAACAGATTTGCTCTTAAGAGTTGTGGAGGGCTGAAAAAGTAAGTCCTCACACAGAGCACTCCCATCACCACCACCTCTACTGAAAACCACCAAAACTACCCAATGAGAGGCTTTGAAACTTCAGCGACCCAGGGTAACCTGTTTCTGTGCTCCGGTTCACAGCACATTACATCAGTCATTAAAGTCACTTCAATTTATTTCTGCTTCAAGCACAAAAAGTAGAAAGTATTACAGTCAGGACTGTAACAGAATCTCCAGCGCTTCACATTAACCTGCCATTTGTTCACAACAACCATCTAATAACTTTACAGTTTAAGTGTGTGTGTTCATGTTAAAGGGAACAGTGCAGTGCTACTAGCTCCTCTTAACCTTTCTGTGTAACATTTCATTTTAAGCTCTTTAGGAATTCCCATGTGGCGACAGACTGCCAGGCTCATTTATGTGGGAGAGGAAGCAAGCTAGGTAAATAATTTACTATGAGCATGTCCCTCTCTCATGACCTGCATAGATTAAGCACAAGAGTACCTATACTTTAGCTTTTAGTCCAGCACCCTGAGGTAGAGGTATAATATCTAAACTAGATTAAAGGTCAACCTTCATCATCCTAAAGACTATGTAAAAATGATAAAAAATGAACATTAACAGCTCTGCTCAGGCTGTCACATCACTTTTTTTTTTTAAACCTCAAACTGTTCTCTCACATTTGTTATGTAAGAGGACACCTCTGTGAATAGTTTGGATTATGGTAAAAATCAACAATACTAATCAAAAGTTATCAACAATAACCAATCAAAACTACTGTTGCTGTGTCAAATTCACTGAATAACCTCAGCAAAGTACTGACTCCATTCAGTAACTGCACTGGTTATAACCACCAGAGGTCTGGGCTAGTGGTTCAGTGATTTACCATCACTACCACAAATACTGTGGGAAAGATCTCTAAGATCACTGACACATTTCATTCAGACGTGAACTGCTCTCGTCTCTGCAGCAGAAACAGTCTGACTTTTTCATTTGCATCACACATTCATTTTAGTTTGGTGATAATCAGACAAAAGACTGAGGATAATCAAATGTAAAGGCAATTCATGCTCTTTACAATGTATCCTGAGATTAGCATTTATAATTAGAAATCATCTCTGGTGTTTCTTTTTTTTTTTTTTACAGTCATGTGATGTGACATTTATCCTCATCATATTAACACTTTATCTGTGGCTCTGACAATGTTGCCTAAAATTAAAAACTATGTTTCACATGAATGATCCTAAACGACAGACACTGAAGGTAATAAAAAGTGTGAAAAGCTGATGGCAACAGCAGTGGAGACAACAACTCCCATGATCCTACACCAGTTCAGAGCTGGCTCTAGGATATTTCTAAGAAAGGGGCCATCGAGGAGCCATATTTATCATAGAGCGGCCAAGTATTTGCAGTAACAAAGGAAATAGAAAAAGATAGATAGATAGATAGATAGATAGATAGATAGATAGATAGATAGATAGATAGATAGATAGATAGATAGATAGATAGATAGATAGATAGATAGATAGATAGATAGATAGATAGATAGATAGATAGATAGATAGATAGAAAACATATGTTTACATTGAGCATTTATTTAATTGTTTATTCCTGTGGAAATGTCCATGATCTGTGTAGCTATTGCAATGTTGCAAATGCTATAAAGCTGAGAGAGCTATTTTTGAATTAGTACATAAGGTAAATTCATTTAATTTTTCTTAAAAGGACATTTTTGTGCACTATGCTGTGTTTAGTTTAAAAAATATAATAATTAATATGCACACTTGTGTGTTGGCTTTCCTAAAATTATTGTGCAGCTATGTTCATTTTGTCATTGAATTCATGTTCTCTGACTATAAGGAGAGAATGTTATACTATACAGTTAAAACTACAGCTACTGCTTTATGCAGGTTGAGTTTCTTTATTGAGTGGATTCTGAGGATGGAGAGTCAGAGCTTGAATCAACAGACTGAGGAGCAGGACGCAGGCCTTCACACATGGAGGGTGTGACGTCAGCGGTTGCTACACTATTCATCTGGAACCATTTCTTCACTCAGATAACACAAAGCAGAAAATCATACTACCTGGGTGGATGGACACTGTTATAAACACTGAACACTGACAAACACTGAACACTGACTCAGCAAAGACTTTTGACTCTATTCTTCATTTTCATGTACTGTGTCATTGAAATTGAAGAAAATAACATGAAACATAACTGCTTACTCTCCTACTGATTTTAATTGGGACATTTTGCAATGAACGGAAATACATTTAAAGGTAGTGGTACACGTTTCGAAGGCTGGCCGCAGAGG
>OMNW01005755.1:5306-39837 GCA_900303245.1 Selene dorsalis | reverse complement strand
GTCAGCGGTTGCTACACTATTCATCTGGAACCATTTCTTCACTCAGATAACACAAAGCAGAAAATCATACTACCTGGGTGGATGGACACTGTTATAAACACTGAACACTGACAAACACTGAACACTGACTCAGCAAAGACGTTTGACTCTATTCTTCGTTTTATTTTTGGGCCCATTTTCTCACGTTTTACCATTTTCACATTTTTCACATTTTCATATTGTGCAATTTTTGTTCTTCATTCCTGTTGAGGGTTACTGAGATCCTAGGTTAATTCTCCATTAGAAAAAGATGTTCAGGAATTGTTGGACGGTTTTATTTTATTTTGTGAATTTACATACTGAAACTTACCTCTTCTGATTGGCCCAAGCTGAGAGTGAAAAAAGTGTCATCTTTCTGTACCAACTGTACATTATAAAACATTACACAGTGTTACAATTTGTTTTGTTTTTTTTGAGAGGGACATGCTCATAGTAAATTATTTACCCAGCTAGCTTCCTCTCCCACATAAATGAGCCTGGCAGTCTGTCGCCACATGGGAATTCCTAAAGAAGCTTAAAATGAAATGTTACATAGAAAGGTTAAGAGGAGCTGCTTGCACTGCACTGTTCCCATACATAGTTCCCCTTTAAAGTCTGCTGTGCGTGTTTGCGTAAATTGCATAATCGACAAAACTCAACGGTATGTTGTACGTGTCAATGTATTTACGGTACTGACGTAATTGATTAATTGGGACAGCCCTAGCTGAGTGAAATCTACAGTTGTTATCTCATAAGCAGTTTTTTTTCCAGCTGTACTGTGTCATTGAAATTGAAGAAAATAACATGAAACATAACTGCTTACTCTCCTACTGATTTTAATTGGGACATTTTGCAATGAACGGAAATACATTTAAAGGTAGTGGTACACGTTTCGAAGGCTGGCCGCAGAGGAGACCACCAGGCTCTTTCTGAGGGGAGGGGGAGAGAAGCAGGGCAAGAGCCTTGAGGAAGAGAAGGAGATGTCCAGCCAAGGCTCCGTCCAGCATGGACCAAAACACACCACGGACAGTTCAGAAACTATTCGGAATGAGTTAAAAGCAATTCGTAAACAGACAAAGTAGTGTTCAAGACTGCATATTGCTAGCGGATCTATTTGCTGACCCAAAGTGTGGCAGTGACGGGTTCTGAATGAGGGCTTTATAGCAGGCAGCCGCTCTCCCGCTCTTCCTGGTACTACGTACTGCCACTGAATCTTTTAGTGGTACGCAGTACCGGACTGTCCTGGCTTATTTTCACGCCTGATAAATAATTAGTTAGATAAATTAGGTAATAAGTAGCAAGCATTGGGGACTCGAGTCAGACTTAAGTCACCAGATTGACGACTTGTGACTTGCTTGACAGTGATAAAAGACTTGACCTGACTTGCTATTCATGACTTGAGACTTGACTTTGACTTGCATGCAATGACTTCACAAGTCACTGCTGTCTTAGTTGATTTGTGAATTATTAAAAATATGTTTGTGTTTTTCCTGTTGTGTGTGGGCGAACCTGGCAACCTGAGAACTGTCCCGTTACACAGTTACAACCACCCACAGCAGAGAGCCATTACAAGCTAAATCCTCTCGGCTCTCAGTAAGGGGAGTAAGGGGTTCGAGGCTGTACAGTCCTTGTACAACCGTAGCAAGAGCTTGGTTCGCATTGCCAGCAGTAAGTTGGACCTGCGAAGGTGCGAATGTCGCCACCTACTGCACTGGCTGTAGTGAGTGTGAACCAGATCAAATGATCGTCTTCTTCTGTCAGCTTTATTGACGGCGAACCTGCTTATTTGATGCACTACTGCCACCACCTGTTGGGCATGGAATTACATTCACCTATAATCTGATCGACAGGTGAGTGACAGGACAGGGGAACTTCAGGGGGCCAATTAGATTTCAGATGGGGCCAATGCCCCTGTGCGCCACAGGGGCATTGGCCCCCTAGATCTGCCCATGTACCAGCTGACATCACCCAGAGCTGTGTGTCATTACTCTGATTACAAGTTTCCTATAGCAGCAGCAGCAGCAGCAGCAGCAGCAGCAGCAGCAGCAGCTACAGTGTGTGTATAGGCTATGAACTGATTATGCTCATTGACTCAGTTAGTCAGCACCGCTCTTTCTCTGCTGAAAACGTTCAGTCGCCAAAAAACAGCAAGTGATATCACTGCAGGTGTTTTACCTTTAACACCATCTGCTGTGGCATTAATTAAGTTGTGATTAAATCTTATACTGAAGGATACTGCTACACAGTGGAGACACTGATACATCTGTTTCATCACTATGTAAATATCACCCACTGGGAGTAATAATTACAAAGTTCTTTATGCTCTTGGTTAAACCAGTCATGTCATCTCCTGTGTCTTCTGAGGCTCAATTAGTGATGGGACAATGCAGTTCTAACTGCGCTGTGTAACGCTCTCCATGCATCATGCTGTCATGTTTATTTTATGAAGTGTGAAGCAGGCTCCAACACTGAACCCAGCATTAAGAAGGCTGGTTCAGTGTCAGAGCTCAACATGATCAGATTATTAGTCTAGATCAGCGTTTTTCAAACTGTGGGGCACGCCTCCCCTGGCGGGCGCCAGAGATTTTAAGGGGTGGCACGACGTGGGAAGAAAAACTGTAAACGTTAAAACAAAAGATGAGTTAAGTGTCACTTGAATATGGGGCTGAATGATTAATTGCATTTGCAATTATATTGCAATATGATAAAACGTGATTTTGCAACACACAGGCTGCAATTATGCTTTAGTTATGTGTCATGCAAACAAGGGAGAGTGGAGCTGTTGGTGAAGAGAGAAATTAGGCAAAAATCAAAACATTATCGATTGTCAAAACATTAATAATAGAAAGACCTGTGTAATTACCTCATCGGTGGCCATCGTTCGGTCAAAGCTCTCTGGTTCGGTCTTAAAAACTCCCCCTACTTGCTCTGACTAACTTGCTCAGTTGTGACCATGCGTGCAGAGGCTCATGGGAAATGTAGTGTGAAAACACTAGGGTACAGCTGTTTATTTTTTTCACACTTCGAAAAACCCCTGATCTAGATCTCTTATTTTATGCCTCTTTTTATGCTGCCCTAACAAGGAGCTCAAACATAAAATGCTTGGCTGTTGGGTTTGTTCATAACAGCTTGGTGGATCTCTAGTGCAAAGCCAACAAAACACTCACTTGGTAGAGGAAAGATTACCTCCAACAAATTACAGACAAGGTACTGAAAAGGGTAGTTTATACATACAGTGTACGGCATTGATGGTTTCATTTATCTTTCTCATTGTGTTGATGGTAAATCACTCTTAGATCAATGCAGGACAATTAGTCACAGAGAGAGTAGTAATGACTCCGACCTTCTGCAGCACGTCACATGTTGCCTACAAGACCAACATCAACGCATTCCTTCTAGGGGTGTGTATTGGCAATAACCGGCGATACGATGTATCAAAATACAGGGGTAAAAACACTGTGATACATTGCAATACTATAAGCAAGACAGATATTGCGATTTTTGCGATGAGACCTGCGCTCTCATGAGATCTCATTGTTCTGAGGAGTCAGTGGCTGAATGACTGCTGCCAACTAGCAGTCAGAGTTTTAAATGCAACACAAAAATGAACCGTTCAGGTTATCTTTCCCAATACATAATTTCTGCAACATTAGTCTTATGGTTCACTTCACTTCACAGAGATGAAAATCAGCCATTAAAGGGGAACTAGGCAAGTCCAGTCACTTCTGCGCTGTTTTGCTAACCCTCCTCCGTGCCATGTGCATTTGTTTTCAATGAAGCCGGCGAGAAAGCAATCCATGGCGTGGTGGATAACGTTATTTGTCTTTTACGATGTTATGATGTGTATTTTTGGGTAGTCTTATCTGTCATAAACAAGAGTTTGCGGGTCACGGGGCACGTTTGTGTCGTGGTGCCGCTGAGACGAGAGCTGGACACTGGGGCAGAGGCACTGATCTTGCAAGGTTGGTTTTTGGCCAAGAAACGCTAGGTGGAAGGCAGAGAGCCTCCATTCTCCCTGTAACAAGTTACAAGTCACTTATTTAACTATCAAAATTACTCTGAAGCTGTTTACTTAAGGCGAAAATGTAGCATAGTTAAGCTAAAAATCCTGCGTAGTTCCTCTTTAACAGGACTTGTCAACTGGAGGTAAAATCAAGAACCCCATTACCACACACTTCCTGGTTGCTGGTACATTTCTTCATTTCTATGTAAAGAAACTATTTTATTCATTCAGAGCAGATGTGATAAGCGATCTCTATGGATACCTCATTTTAATGTAGTGCTTTAGTAAGTGGACAGAACATGGAGGGGAAAAGACCACGTCCAGAATGGGACTCCAGTCATAAGGTACATCAACAGGTGGGCCGGGCTGACAGTCAGTCTGCCTCTGACAATGCTTCAGAATTAGTCTTGAAATAGCCTCCACGTGTCAGGGGACAGTGACGACTTTAACATTCAGACAGGAAACGTGTGTCCCCTCTTACATCGTTCTGTCTCCGTCTCTCCGGCTCTCTGGCTCCTGATAGGACCACACAGACAAGTGCGCCACTGAAGGTGACCCATTTAATGCTAGATGTGAAAGTCCTTTTTTCCTCTCATGTCCCAGTTTCTGTTCTCTGCCTGCAAAAAATAACTGTTCTCTTCAAAGGGGGCGGATAGACCTTTATTTCTCCACTCAATAAATCTAGATGTTACTGACAGCGGCTCGCTTTATTTAGGAGGAAAAAAATTTAAGCCAACCGCATCAATTCTATTATTTGTGGAAAAAAAGCGCCATTGGTTACGCAACCTAAAAGGAAGCCATGCTAAAATAAAAGACAATCCAAAAAAAGGGACGTTTATAATCAAGATAGGAAAAAACGATGACTGCAGAGTGACTCACCTTATGCTGCATCACAACTCCTAAAACAGTAATAGGCTTAATAGACAAAGTCAATACACTAATTACTCATTTTTGGATCATTGTGTTGTTTCTCTATTTAACTCAATGTCAGAGGCAAAAGCAGTGCAGACGGAGAAGACATTCCCAGAATATAATTGATTTCTTCTCAGTGACACAGCATTAACATCTACACAGCAAAGTGGAGTGTTAAATCACCCTGTGAGCTGGAACACTATACTTGTGTCACAGCATGTGTTTTTCCTCTGATTGCTGATGCCTGATCATCTGATTACTCAGATTTTATTATTTTAACTTTTAACTTCCTGTCTACCACTAAGTAATCTGCTGCTTCGTGCCTACATTTTAGCAAATTTGTGACCCGTTAGCGACTTCCTTCCACAGCAGTGTTAAATAAAATGAGACTGTGTAAGTTTGAAGAAAAAACCCCCGACACATTCTTCCTCAGAGAGTGGGAAAGTGAAAGTCACAAACAATACAACACACCCTTGTTTTGTTCAGTACATGCTTCCATCTTTACCTGATCTGGTAGTCTGGTGATGTAACTGACACTACTGACTCAATTTATGTCTTGTCTGCTTGTGTTACTGTGACACTATGAGAACTATATTGAGAAATGTGCGTATTCACTCCCTTTCTGAGAGTTAGGTGAGAGGACTGATGCCACTGAATAAGTGACTGCCAGACTGTTCCTTAGCAGGAACACCCGAAATAGTTGGCCTGGCTCCGGGACCACTTCAAACAATCAAGATTCAAGAAAATGAATTCTACCCTCCAAAAAATTGCATGTTGTCGTTTTCAGGTTTTGCTCACTCTATTCAAAAAATGAGGTGCACAGGGACTCGTTCTGCTCTTTGGAATTGGTCAGCTCTGCAGTTTCCAACCTTTCAGCTAAGCTATGCAAACTGTCTGCTTTTTTGTATATTTTCAATAATGTCAAACTACTTCAAATCCATCAAGCTACTGCTACAAGTTAAAATAGAAATAGAAATAGAATTACTTTATTCATCCCAAAGGGAAATTCATTTGTCTGTCAGCTCATCTACCATTTGCAGAAGAATTAAAAAGTCTAATGGCTGTGGGTGTGAAAGATCTTCTGTATCTCTCTGTCCTGGTACGAAGAGAGAGTAGCCTTACATGTTAATGAAAAATGAATACATTTTCCTGTTAAAAGTGCAAAGCTGAAAAATGACTGGAAAAATCTCTTAGATCATATATTATTGACCAACGAGATAACATCACTGAAAGTAGCTTTCTTCTGTTGAACTAGGTGTGTCTCATCACTAATGCTACATTAAACATGAAACGAAGCAGTGACATCAAAAGCTCCCATCATGTCACTTTTCATAATGAGTGTCTCTGAGGTGTGGGTGGTGACTTGGACTGATGCCCCAGCAGATCATCACATTGCGTTGATGACATTAAACAACCGCGACATGCAATTTCATGGTGAGCCACAGGGAAGGTAGTTTACTAAAACTGGACTGACCCATTAATAGACTGTCAGAGTGGCACTGTCATCAACACCAGAACCAGCCAGAACCTGAAACTCTTAGATTTGTCCATTGTGTTAAGTGACTAAAACTTAGCTTGCAAGGAACAAGCAATTATTGGTCTATCATTACTTTACATATGATCTTTAAATGTGTTATAAGGTTGTTACAGTGATATGAGGACACAGACAGACAGAGCAACTCCTCTTGTAACTCCCAGTCAATATCCTTTCACCATCGTGTTGCCCATATACACTGTACCTTACCTTTTGTTAACCAGTGAGAGCAGTACAACTTGAGCTTGACTGACGCAATTTAGCTTCTTTGTTTTGGAGATGAATCTATACATTCATTGATACACCAACTAAACCCAAATGAATTCCCACACCTCTTTTCTGAAGAATACAAATGCAATTGCTCCAAGGCTGCAGGCAGTTCATTATAGGGTGTGTGCGCATGTATATATGTATGACTCTTTTCCATTAATGTATTTGTACTGACTGGGATTTTTGTCCGCAGCTTAACCAAGGCAACAGTAATCACTACCTTAAAAATGAATTGACCTTTACAAGTGGTCTCAGGACTCAAAAACTATGGTAAATTTGTAAATTAATAAATGAAAACAATAGAACTGAAATAAAGTAGAAATGATTGATGCTTAGAATCAGAATCAGTGTTCCCAGTGACAAAGAACTGCATTACTTTTACCTTCTAAACAAAATTTGCAAGATTTAAAAATACAAGGGTACTGTGACATGATGCCAAACATATCCCTTTTTTTTTTTACAGATTAAACATTAATAAGAAAAAGCTATTTGATTTGATACTCAATGATTCAGCTACAGCTCTCATAACTGTTTTTTTCACTTTTCAGCATCTTGCAACATCACAGCTTTCGTGCACCGTAAGTAAATTGTAATTAGTTCCAATGACCTTTTGCTTTGTTCTGGGGAAGTAGGTGTGTTGGACTACTCATTTAAAAATGTTCAAGTGAAAAGCGTCTAAGCGACAGCTAAGATGTATGACCTCATTTCATTGTTTTACTGTTGGCAGTTGCATGTATCTCAATTATCTGGAGGTATGCACGTGGGTTTACTTGGCCTGATGCTTAAGTGGGTCAACAGCTGATTACCTATCAACAAAAGAAAGGGTCTACAGCCATGTTAGGGCAATGAGAAAACACACTGTGTCTCTGTAAAATGGCGTTATTACTTTCATGCAGTGTGTATTATAGTACCTTGAAGGATACTTTCTGTTTGCATAGCTACTTAAATTAATGCATACGTTATCCCCTTTGACCTATGAAGTGACCCGTGTAGTCACTTTGAGGTAGGTCCATATTAGATCAGAGCACCATCTGTTTATTTATGGTCTTGTTTTAGTTGTGAGCTTTAAACAGGGTGCAACCTTTTGTTGTTGAAATCTGACTTAGAAAAGAGCAAAGCAAGCTCTCAAACACTCACTGCTGGTGTTATGTCAATACTTTTCAACACAGATATGCCCAACAAACCACGAACTGTAATGGATGTAGTAACTGTGCACATTTCATAACACGTTTATGTACGTAAGATATGCAGAAAAAGTCAGTATCTTTACACGATAAACGTAATAAAATCATTATTAATCAATTCGTAAGTAAACATCAGAACAAAAAATCAGAAAAACAAGTAAATGAGTAAATTCCAAAATAAAAAGTGGACTTGAGCATCATGACACAGTTGAAACAGTCCCTGACAACAAAAACCTGAAACGCACTTCACACTTTCGAAGAAGATTTCACAACAGCTCTGACATTTGTTCAGACTTTTTCTGAAGTGGGTGTATCTATTACTCACGTCAGACTCACCTAACAAATTAAATACAACACCTGGGGAATGAGCTGAAAAAAATAGTTGAGAGGTGGAGCTAAAGTATATATAACTGTGGAGGACATCAGCTGGGACATAAACACTAAACTACTGCTGAGAAAAAGACACACTAACAAATGGAAGGTGAGCTTTGTCTTCATTTGAGCTCTTTGTCTCTCACCATTAGAATTTCACTGAAATTTGATGCGGTGCCATCTGAGTTGTGAATACATTTTCCTGTTAACATTTCTTTAATCATTTCTCTTTATTAGCAGATCTGCTGATTCAACATGTCAACCTGCAGAAATCTGAGAACCAGGAGAGGCACAGGACGGAAGGCTTCATCGGCTCCAAAAGCCTGGTGGTGCGAAGAGGAGCCCCATTCAGAGTCAGCCTGCAGCTGGCAGGCCGACCCTTCAACCCCAGCACTGATTCTCTGAGGATCAAAGTTATGCTTGGTAGGCTACATTTAGATTTAATCTGGATGTTTTTGTGACTGCAACTTTGGGTTTACAACAAGTTTGAACAACTTAAACTGAAAGTTCTTTGCTTAATTTCTTTCTCTCCCCTCTCCCCAGGCCGTATGCACATGATGATTCCAGTCACCTTCTCCAAGAAGGTTACTAACTCCTCCTGGACAGCCTACATTGATGAAGACAGCCTGGACCTCTACAAGCCCTCCATCTTCATCTCCTCTCCTGCCTTTGCCTCAGTTGGACGCTACAGGTTTCAGCTGAGTGTCCTCTCCAGGGGCAGCCAGCAGAGGAGCGCCTTTGGCAAATTCATCCTTCTCTGCAATCCCTGGTGTCGTGGTGAGTGACAACATCAAAGATGGTGGAAGTAGCTTTGACAGTTAACGCAGTTACATGGACAGCTTACAGTTCTGTCAACCAAACTAGAAATCTTCAAATGTCTGCTACCTTTACTAAATAGAACAACAAATATTGAACACTATTTATGGTCTAACCAACAAAGCAATTTTAAATGTAAAAATACTCAAGTGTACTAAATGCATTGTCCATTTGTTGCAGAGGATGCTGTGTATGTTCCCTTCGAGGACCAGAGAGAAGAATATGTCCAGAGTGACTCTGGGTTGCTGTTTATGGGGACAGCTGTGAACACTGCAGCCAGACCATGGTCCTTTGATCAGGTATACCTGAAATGATACCTGCTGAACTGTTGCTGACCTTTATTGGTCAACTGAATATTGAGCATTTATTTCTTTTATAAGAAGTAAACAGAAGTTAATTGACACCTCTCGTTTCTTTCCCCCTGCCTGTAAAGTATGAGCCTGGTGTTCTGGATATATGCCTGAATTTGCTCCAAATCAGCCCTCAGCACCAGAAGAACAAAAGAGTGGACTACCTGAACCGAAGCAGCCCCATCTACATCAGCAGGGTTGTTTCTGCCATGGTGAGCAAAACCTAAATACTAACTCAGTGCCAATGTTTCTTTTTTATTTACCTTGTGTGAGAACACGAGTGCCACTCGCCTTATTAAAACAAGTTCTCTCTTGACTCGGGACACTGTGTTATGCAGGCTGAATAGATGAACACACCTATCAAGTTTATAATAGTCTCATGTAGGGATGGTGTAATTCCTTCCAGCAAAACAGCAGATGGAGTAATTATTCATCTGTTACTGCAAACTTGTCTTGTGTCCAGACTTGTCTTACGATCACTGGGAAGTGAGGTGGAAAGATAGAAATGATGTTTCTTCTCTTTCCTGTTTAGATCAACTCTGAAGACGACCATGGAGTCCTAAAAGGGAAATGGTCAGGCGACTTTAAGCAAGGAGTGCATCCCTCCATGTGGACGGGGAGTGGGGACATCCTGAGACAGTGGTCCAAGACTGCATACCGTCCAGTCAAGTACGGACAGTGCTGGGTGTTTGCAGCTGTGATGTGCACAGGTGATTATGTCAGAAAACAAATAACTTGCAGAAGTCAAACAACTGTTTAAAACGCAGTCTAAGGCCATGACTCATATCTCATTTCACACTGCATTTTTTCCATTGTGCAGTGTTACTACACACACTTTCATCATTGTGTAACACCTGTACGTCTGTTCTGATTATTTCTTTCAGTTATGAGGGTGCTTGGCATTCCTTGTCGTGTTGTCACAAACTTCAACTCTGCTCATGACACCAATGCCAACCTGGTGATTGAGGAATATTACAGTGAAACGGGGCAGAAGCTGAAACACAGCAAAGACAGTATATGGTCAGTAGTGATGTGAATGATTTCATTTACACTTTGTGTGACGTCTTTTCCTTTGGTCACTGGCTTGTCAAATCCATTTTAAAGCAATTTGAATACCTTGATGACATTTTTGCACTTTTTGAAGCAAAAACAATACTTAACGATTTCTGTTTTGGACTGAACAGGAACTTCCATGTCTGGGTGGAATGCTGGATGGATCGTAAGGATCTGGGACGTGGGATGAATGGCTGGCAAGTTCTGGACCCGACACCTCAGGAGAGAAGTAGAGGTGTGTGAGAAACATCTCTGATCCTGTTAAAACAAGTTTATTTGCTTTTTTTTAATTCATCTGATCATTAACTAAAATTGTTCTAATCTTTTTTATGTTTATTTCTTCCCTTCATCCCAGGAGTGTTCTGCTGCGGCCCAGCTTCAGTCAAAGCTATCAAAGAGCGCTGTATCGACCTTCATTATGACGTCCCCTTTGTGTATGCTGAAGTGAATGCCGATGTCCACACTTTCGTAGTGAGCCAGGGTCGGGTGGTTGGCCACAGCAAAGACACAGAGAGAGTTGGATCTGTCATATGTACCAAAGCTGTTGGCTTCCCCAGACTCCAGAACATCACAGCAGACTACAAACACATCAAAAGTATGATCCAGAAGCCCACAGCACTAATTTACTAATTTACAGATGTGGGAAAACGTCGCTCTGCTCACATTTGCTGTTTATCGTTACAAAACAGGTCCAACTTCAACACTTTCATCAAGAAGCTCCACAATGTCAGACGACTCAACAGTGACGAGAGGTAATTTTTCATTTCCAATATATGAATCAATGTTATCACTTGTTTAAACACACGTCATCTCACCCTGTCACCCATTTTCATTTTATACAGCAAGTTCATCCAAGGTGTTAGTCTTCCTGACCCTGAATAAGGCCCCAGTTGTTGGAGAACCCATCAGCTTCACAGTTAAAGTCGTTAACAAGCAGCGCACTGCCAAGATGATGAAGGTGCATTTCAACGCCCAGGCCAAAGAATACAACAACAGCCCCTTGGACACTTTCTGGGAAACACATGGCATCCTACAACTGGCACCTAGAGAAGGTACATTTACTTTTCACAATACTTTTACTTTTCACTCATCCAAAAAAAAAAAAAAAAATCACTTCTCTGGGGAGGGACTGAAATGGATTTCACACACCATCTTCACTCTCTTTGTCCCTTTTTCTTTACAGTTAAGGTGCTGAGCCAGCAGATCCTCCCAACCCAGTATGAGGATGTGGTGGGAGACAACCTGATCAACCTCGCGGTGGTGCTGGAGGATGTGTCCAGTCAGGAGCGGTTCCTGGCCTCAGAGGAGTTCAGTATCGCCAGCCCGCAGCTCACCATTCAGGTACAGGATCACTGCATTCAGAATATTTCTCACCAGTTATTTGGATGACAAATAATTTGAGGGGTAATTTAAGGGAATATTTGGGGCTCACTAACCACATTTCTCCCTCAGGTTTCAGATGAAAACAACATCATTCCTAACAAGAAGCAGACTGCCATATTGACCTTCACCAATCCATATTCTCACATGGTGAGTGGAGATCTGACTGTGATCGGGGCTGGGCTGATCCAAGGCAAGGTTCTCTTCAGGTAAGAACAAGGAGTCCTTCTCTTTTATTGTGATGAGTGTGTTGAGAGCCGTAGATACCATAGTGATTTATCACCATCACAGATGTTTCCAAAATGAATAGCTGAATAGAGGAGTGTCACTGTGTAAATGCCGTGTGTCTTTATGGAGGAATGTGGACTTGCATTGCCTGTTCAGTGCTCAGACAGGAGTGGTTATATGGCATTTTTCAATAGAGTCTCCAGGTCTAGAATAATAGTTGTTAGTGTTATATAATAGTGTTGTGGACAAAACATAGCCTGACATGATGTAACTATTAAAAAAATGTATTTGTTATGAATCAAGTCAGAGCACTTTTTGACATAGGAGCCAGTGTCAGCCATTCAGAAGAGCAATGTTACCTCACCATTTTAGAAACTAATCTCCATGTCATTCTGCAGGATGCTCCCAGTGAGTCCAGGAGGAACAGTGCAGCAGCACATCAGCTTCACCCCCACCATGCCGGGAACAAAAATGCTTCAGGCCAGCCTGCTCCTGACAAACATCAACACCACAGTCAGAGGCTTTGAAATGGTTGTTGTCAACAGGGCTTAGTTCCTCTTTTCTTTGCTTCAGTTGCCATATTGGGAGCAGTGCTTACATTCTTATATATATATATATATCAATGTTGTTGTGCCAGGAGGCAGCATCAGTCACAGGGTGAAGATTCAGAAGACTGTCTTGCAGCTGTCTTCATGTTTTGTTTTCTGTTGCAGTGCATGATTGTAAATGTGAATGTTAATTTTTATTTATTACATATTTATTGCCTAACTTAAAACTTACTTGAAATTGAAAAATAAAGTATTATCATTTTTGTATTTTCTGAAAAAATACAATAAAGCCTGTGAAAAATGTAATACTATTGTACATTTGTGTCACTTACTCTGACAGAGACAAAATCTATGAATTTGGATTTGTGTTATCGCAATTACTGTTCTGCCCAAAAGAGGGAGACCTTTCCTTAGCAAAGAAAGATGTCACATTGGGCCAGTCTGCCTGAAATCTCTTGACAGTTGCATGTAACTAACATCAGGATCATTCATTGTTCATTAATTAATTTGTCATGTGTCCCCTCATGTTTCATACACCACTGGGTAGAGTCAAACTAAATGAAACCTGACACTCTTTTCCCCACAATGCAATTAATTTATCTTTATTAATCTATTTTCACTCTGTCAAAACAAATTGACAATAAAGCATTATATACAAATCATAGCTAAGCTGACAGGCAGTGTAATCAGCACATGCACAACCATACCAGTTCATCTATATTACAAACGGGTTATTAGGAAATGAAACAGGAACAGAAGAGAAACAGAAGTAAAACATGAAAACATGTACAACCTGGAGTCAACAAGATTTGAGTACTAGCCTATAATACAGCATTTTCAAGACAATTCTTATCAAAACATTTTTACAAGAGTGGATTTTTGGTCGTGGAAGGGGATGCCAAACTATATATATTCCTCATTGTGTTATAGAATTGAACCAATAATAAATAGCTCACATTTTAATGGTAAAATACAGACTATTTTCAATAGCCTGTAACTATGAGGAGAACATTATTTGACATTTATCTAGCCGAAAACAATTCTAAAACAATCATGAAGGCAAAATCTATCCCATGTAACATCACAACTCGGTTCTACCATTTGTCTACAATATTATTGGCCAACGAAACATTAGTTAAGTCTCAGCACAAACATAAAAAGACACAGCAGTACAAACAGTCTAACACCAATCTGAACTTTTCATCCATGCAGACATACTCACTGTGTTCATTTAACAGGATGTAAGATTTTGCATTCAGTGCAACACTCTGGGTCACCACTCGTAACGTTGAGATGAACTTATAAAAAACAGGAAAAGTTTCCCTGGGGTGTGTTATGAAGCTTTGGTCCCTTATTTTGCTTTGGTCTGTTTATTTTGGTCCAGCACTTTTGGCTTTATGATTGTGTGTCCTGCAGCCTCACAGCTCTCTTGGCTGTGAAATTGTCCGCCTGTGTGCTCGCTTAGAAATAAAAGTCCTGACTCTAAATCAGTCTCTGGGGGACAACGTCACCCACTAGCTGCACTCAGGTATTCAGGAGCATTTCGTAATTCAGGTGGAGGAGCAAAGCATGATAGCTGGCGCCCTCTAGAGGTAGTCCAGCTCCAGTGCATGGCTCAGAGCTTCCAGGTCAGCACGACAGGACACCCTCCAGAACGGCATGTTTTTCTGAGAAGAAAGAATAAAAATTTCAATGGAATATAGATTTAATGTAAAACACGCAAACTTAAGGCAGACGCACTTTAACAGCTTGCAGTTCTGCTGCAGATGCAGTACAGATGTGAAATGTGGACTGCGGTTTGGAGCTAGACTGTAGTACAGGTGGATAACATGTTGGCCTATGTTGAATTTGTTGCACTGCCAAAATGCAGGAATTCTGACAATTCTATGCAAACATCAGAAAAAAGCGCCAGAACAACAAAGCAATATCAGACACAGAAGCTGCAGAAATCAAGTGTCTTTCAGGGTTAATTGATTAGTTGTGGCCCATCAGTCACAGTCAAAAAAAAAGAAGAGAAAGGAAAAGAAAAGAAAAACAGATTGAGTTATACCTTCTTGGCCACAGTCTCTTCTTCAGCTCCGTCTCCTATAACCACATACACTGCTCTCCGACCAAATCTCTGAGAGACACGCTCGAAGCAGCTCTCTTTGCCTTGAAAAGAGGGAGAATCATAGTTTCAAGTGTTAAATTAATGCATTTAGAGAAACACTTGAGAAAACTGAGAATGAGAAAAACACTAGAAGGAGATTAAAGTTAACTGTGTTCTCTGTCTGTCTGTGCGCCTTCATTCTCGAATTTCCTCACCTGTCTTGGTGGCGCTGTATATGTTCTCTATAGGGAAAGCTGAGCCCAGACCATACAGTAAGACCTTGGAGAGGGCAGGGATGAGTTGGGTGGTGGTCACCAACACGTTCACACAGTTCGGCCTGGAATAGGACAGAACAGACACATTTATATAATTGCCCAATCGTGACCAGTGGTGGGAAGTAAAGAAGTCCATTTACTTACTGCACTGTACTCAAACACAGTTTTAAGGTTTGTTTACTTGAGTATTTTCATTATATTTCAATTTCATCACATTTAAGAGGGAAAAACTAGAATTTCTGCCTCACAGTGACGTGACTCCTCCACTGGCCAATCAAGGTGCTGGTTACATTATTTTCTATCTCAGACTCATAACAGACGTACAGAACTTTGAAGTAATATAAGGGAAATTAAATATGTGTCATTTAATTTAATTCACTGAAATTAAAAACTTTACCTGATTAAATTACAGAGAGTTAATAGGGTAGAATCCATTTAAAAACAATTACACATTGTAAATGAAAGAAAACTGAATTACTTTTCCCCACATTTAATTTACTCATATTAAAAAAGTCATATTAATTGAGCAAAATTATATAAATAAACAAATTTAAGTGTCCTCAACCAAATTTAATTGAGATGTTGGTAATTAAATGTTTGAAATCATATTAAAACAATTCATCGTTTAAATCAAACTTACTCACAGGAAATTAACTCATTATCAAATTTAACTTAATTAAATTAAATTCAAGAAAACGTATTATTCAAATTGAGTTAAAGCTTCTTAAAGTGTGGGGCTGCTTATTGACTGAACTATACTGACAAAGACTGTTCAAGAAATTTTTACATGCACCTGAACAATTAAATGAAACCATACAATTCATACACATTCATACAAACAAAGCTGATCAGATTTACTTAATTACATAACACTGAGTTTTGGTGAGCATGAAAACTGCTGATAATCTCATGTCAGGTGAAGAATACGCAGATGAAATATTTGCTTTCCAAATAAAATATATGTTTAGCTTCTAAAATATGATGCAGTGTTATAGGTTATATGACCCAGCAAAATATAATATTATAATTTTTTAAACATATACTAATTATACTACATCATTATTAAATTACTCTTATAAGTGGTATTATTCTGAAAAGCATTAGCGTTGGAGTCAAATTTCAAGGATATAAATTATAGAAAACAATAAACAATAACTTCACTCTTACTCTTTACCTTAGTAAAAGAAGTGAGTATTTCTTTTACTGCAGGTTATAAAATCATAAACAACACATGCCATTGCAGCAACTATGATTCATTGAACCCTTAAATGAGGATATGGATGGATTATACATCATCACCTGTAGAAGCTAATGTAACTGACTGCCTGATGTACATCAAGCTGTCGGAGCACAAACTGACCTTGAGTTGATGAGAGCCAGGGCTTTGAGTGCTTGAGTCAGCCACAGGTCAGTCAGGACTTCCATCTCTCTCCTCAGCTGTAACCACTCCTCTCGCTTGGGGCTGCCCAGCAAACCTGACCATCAGTGAGAGGCACAAGCTTAATGGTCAGTAATTAAACAGGGGTGATCTAGACCTTTAGAGGCCAAAAGCACAAATGCTTCTATTTGATGAGATGTTACAGAGCTGTATTTTGACAGCAGGGCTGTCTGCAGTCCCTGGGTGGACGTTTCTCACACAAAACCCTCTTGCCAAAATCTCTGACACATGGTTTCCAGCTGATCTGAAGCAGCCAGATGTAATCAGTTGTGCCTGTACTCATACAGTGCACAAAGGTTTACTATGAACAACAGCTTCTGATTCATGATCCCAGCTGACAAACAAACCTGTCTGGTTCCTTTCAGCCTTTTTAAGCAGATCCAGATTCAGTCAATACAAATGGTTCCACATCAGTAATTAAATATTTTCTTACAAAGGCTTTTTTTTGGCAAGTACAGGTGTTCATCATTGTGTTTTCATTGCATTTAGTTCCTCAACAGTGTTTTGGTTGATGATCAAACTGGAGCTTGTACAATATAAATACACCTTTCTGAAGAGGGCCTACAGTTTGGACTTGTACCTCGAGGTTATTGGTAAATGTTACCAATTACTTGACACTTTTTAGCCTTTTTATTACCATACCAAATATATAAATATAAAATATTTACTATGTACTGTGTACACAGCTGTGTCACATTTAAATGAAGTAGCAGCTTACCCCCAACATTATTCTTGTATGTGTTATAGATCTCTTTGACCCTTCGGTATCGGAAAGCTAGTTTCCTCATCCAGTCCACTCCTCCATGGACCCCTGACCCCAGGCACAGAGAGCCGGCGCCCGCTGGGCTCTGGAAGCCGTCGGACCCAAAGTTGTAAGTGCTGCAGAATCGCAATACAGGAAGTGAATGTATTTTTCCAGGGCAACTCATAAGAGCACTATCACCCATATATTTTCGAGATACAGGGAATTGATTCAAGCTATTCTGGCTATGAACAAGAAGGCAGTGCTCAAGCCATTCATCAAATGTAGGTGCATGGGCCAATGTGACCACAAAAATTTCAGGGACAAGAAAAGCTCTCAAATTCAATGTAGCCGTGAATGAAGTTTTGTCAGTGAGAGAGCCTTAAGTACAAATATTTAACAGGGGGAGGATCAATAGAAAAAAATCTTTCAAACTGAAAAATGTAGAGTTCAGTGAAATAAATACATCAGAAAAGTACTTTAGTACAGTCTGGCTCTTTCTCAAATCACTCTTAGAAGTATCCCAAAGTGCTTCAACAAGTTTATGCAATAAAATGTCTGGACTGAGGGAGACAGAGGGAATTATAAAGAGATATTTTGATGAGAAGTGAAAGCGTTGGATAATCCTGTGACATATTATATGGCTGTAGATGTCGGGAAAATAAAAGACATGCACAGGCTTGCATGCATGAACACACACACGCACACACACACACACAGAAGTACATACTCTTCATCTCATCTCCTAGCTTATTTCCTCCTGTGCACTAAAACCAAGAGGGCAAGTCTGGTTCACAAACCACAGTTGAACTGTCTCTCGGCAGAGCTTTAAGTACAGTAACACAGAAGAAGCTTTACCTTAGGTCCTGCCCGTTGTCGTCTGATGCCACGTCATCAATATGAACCTGGTCACATTCCTGGGAAATTAAAAGTAGAGCAGATATATCAACAGATCAGTTTCAGAATGGAGGCCTGTGCAGGCAGGTCTCCCCTCTTTAGGGGAGCCTCTGGAAGTAATAGGAGCTAAAATAAAAAAAGAGCTAAAATAAAAGACTAGAAGGGAGGAAATAAGGTATCGGGACATGGTAGAGTTAGGCGCCAGAGATATAGGACAGTCAGTGAGTTTGTACAAACCTACTAAATCTACATTTTTTTTGTAAAAAGCATCTTTTAAGAATGGCCCATTGTCTCTGACATGCACAGTAATGTGCATGTTGTTCCTCTCAATTGGACATGAATACAACCAACCCAACCACAGGGATTAAAACCACATTGCAGCTTAAAACATGTGGCCACAGCCAAAACACCTTAAGCAAAACACAAGTAAATCAGGAACTTGAAAACAGTTATTAAAATTGGATATGTTGAACAAAACAAAACTAAGGAGCACAACCCAATCATCACAGGTCAAAAAAATACAACACACAAGTTTCTCGAAAAAACAAACCAAAAAACAAACCAACAAACAAAAAAAAAACAATAAAAAAAATCCCAAGATTGCTCCTTTTTCTACAAGCCTCTAAATCACACAATTTTCCCTATAGGCGTGCACACATACGTGCAAAAACAGAGGCCTCGTCTAACTCCCTATTGTCACACAGCGACCCAGAACAGACAGGCTCTCCTATCACCTTTCAGCCGACTTGAGCCGGATGGAGACGCTACCTCATCTTCCCTCCACCTCGACATAGTTCAGTCCCCGAGAGCAGCAACTCAGCTCCCACTCTGATGCAGAGATGCCACGACTGACCAAACAACGCAAACCATCCTTACACACAGTCCACAAATGTACTCGTACTCAAAGAAACTCTGCTCAGCTGCAACAACAGTCTAATCATTCATTCCTGATCATTTCTTAATGAGGATGTCTTTCCCACTTACAATTACGTCTGATGCATGACAGCGGCACCAACACCCGCAACCACTTGTACAGCTACTGATATAAGAGGGACAAGACAATTGTACCTTCAGGCTTAACAGCAGTTGTCAGCCAACTATTACCTACTGCTTTAGAGATTTTCTGGGCCTTGACGACAAAAGAGGGGATAAAAACCGGGTTTGCAAATGGCTTTGTTGGCTCCTTTCCCTCCTCTTAACTATTCCTCCTCCCATTTGACTAATTTTCCTCTCAAATACTCAGTCACACACCTATAATTACAGCACAAAGTGTGCTTGTTCTCTCTCCCCTGCACTCTTTAATCCTTTTTCTTTGTCAGAACAAGGCAGAGGAATGCAGGATGAAAAACATGTGCACTGTTCAGTCACTAGCAGGTAGTAAAACCCTTTCATCTTACGTAGAGGTCACCTCAATACCCCAATGTGGAGGATTCAGAGGCAGCAGGTTTAGTCTAACTCTGAGAGCACTTATGCCAGCAGTTAACAACCCCTCCTTTTAGTATTCTTGCTGTACCGTCACTTCAGGAAGGGAAATTGTTTGGAAAATGCTGTAGTAACAGTTCATACAAGATAGATGTTGTGTGAGGGGATTTCTACAATGCCAGCCACTGTGCTTTATGCCAGGTAAGAAAACAGCACCCAAATGTCAAACTTCTTGCGGGGCTGTTGAAGGGAAGGTTTTCTAGTCAGCCATATGCCAGTTTACACCAGTGGGTATGCTCTCACTGCTGCTATTTTCCAAATTACTGGAAAAAGTCTTATGATTATTGCAGAAAAAATATGAGATGAAGTGTGCTGTGAGGAGTGGGTGAATAAGTAGTGAGATTTTTTGGGTGGCAGGAAGGCATGGATCAGGTAGTCAACAGAACAAAATGAACAAAATGAACCCCTGCAGTGTTCTGAATTTCTCCAAATTAATTGACAAAAAAAAAAACAACTAACCTCCAGGTCATTGAAGAAGAGTCTTGAGTCGGCCAGATTGAAGATCATCTCCTCCATCCACAAACCCAGAGACACTGCCTTTGAGGAGTCCTGATGCACACAGAAACACAAACACACACAATATGAACCTTTAGTGTGTCTTAGCGTGGATGCGCTGTTTATGTGTTTAAGTCTTGAGGCATTCTCAGCATATGTTTTCTGTGGAAACAAGTTTCCCCTCGAGCAGCATTAAGACTGTCAACCAGAGTCATGCACACTTTTTAATGAAAGTAAACTGTTTTGACCTACATTTAGAATGATGTAAGAGGAACAGCTCTCTATCACTTCAGGCGCCTGCACCCTTGATAGTTTGTTAATTTATAATAAAATCATGAGCTCTGACTAAGATTGATGGCCTAAGAGGCTTGGTATTTGGAGAATAATCAGTTAAATTGGACTGTGGAACATCATTATTCTGTGTCTTGTCAGTGCAGCTGCCTGTTTGTCTCTGAACTGTCTTCTCCTCCCGTGTACAAACTCATCAAATGGACTGACACAAACAGGTTTCAAGGAAGAGGCAAGTGTGAATATGTATGTGTCAGTCAAACACTCTGCTGATTCTTATCTGTACCATCCCTGCTGACTTTTGCATTGCGGCTCTCTTTAATCCAACCTGACTTCTTCTCATACATTAACGCATTTCAATAAACTCAGCACAGACTCTTTACATTAAATCGTTTATTTCCCAGCTCCTAAACTACACATATTTTCAGGTACATCTAAGCATCAAGCCCACACCCATGCAAGTGAACCAGTGCTTTAAACTAAATGCTAACATGAACATGCTGACCTGTTGAGCCATAATGTTTACCAAATAAGCACTAGAGTAGTTTATCTTGCAAGCATGCTAACATTTGCAAACATGCACTACAGTACAGTATCATCCTACAGTATAGTTAATTTTAAAGATGCCATTAGCTTATTAGCAGATGTTTGATAATAAACCATAACTGGATAAATTAAAGATTTCAACCTGATTATGGCTAGGTCTAGATAGCCAGAGACAGTTGATCAACAGAGAACAAGCAGGCATCATATGATCCCTGATAAATCATTTTAGTTATTCTTCACTTGCTGGTTTTCCATGTCATGTAAATTTAGAATTTACTGTAATCTAGAAAATACTCAGCAGAGCTACTGATAGCTGCAAAAAAATAATGTTGGATGCAGCCCCATTTATTAGAATTGATCGTCTGGGCACAATGAAACTCTCATGTCAATCCAGCACTTTGACATTTGACATGGTCTTTGAGGTATATCAATGTGGACCAAAGTGGTAAACATGTGGGGAAAGATGAATACATGCTCAATGTTAACAACACATTACACTGCTCTGCCAAATGTCAAGAGTTTGTTAATTAATTTTTGCATAACGAAATTAATTAAATGTCTAAAACAGGCTGAGAGGATTCTTTGAAAAAGTTCAGTGAAGTGGAGTTAGCTGTTCAAAAGCATAATGTAGATTTAATCTGAATTCATCTCTCATATAGTGCTCTTCCTACTGCATAAAAACCTCACGCCAACCAGTTTCTCTTCTTTTTTCTCTTGTATGGAAAAAAACAAACCCAGCGCCCGTGTGACACCTGCTTACTTCAGTGTTGTTTCCCAATAAGCAAATTAAATATTACCACCTGGATTAACACATAACTCAAAATGTGTATCCTGTCAGACTGACAAGCAGCATGGGCGAGCTGTCCAAAAGAAGGTGTGTGTGTGTGCGCGCGAGCGTGGTATTGTTTTGATGGCAGCAGTGGCTTGTCTCTGCCAGCGAGATGGGAGAGGCAGAAGGGTGTCAGCCAAAGGTGAACACTAGATTAGAGCATCTGAAATGTCAAGCAGAGCTGTCTCCTGGGTCTGAATTTTAGAGATGGGCTTGATGACACAAGCAGGGTAAAATTATGACAACAGCCCTCTCTGAAAAAAGGTGTAAAGATTTTTTTTTTTAAAAAAGAGGTAATTGAGGATGAAGGGTGGCAAAAGTTCAACAGGAGGAGGAAGACGTCAAGAAAAGAAAAGAGAAAATGACGAGGGGCAGGATTGGCAAACACGGGCCAGAAAAGGAAGCGATGAATGCAAAGGATGAAGAGGGAGAGTTAAAGGCTTAGCCGAGGTTTGTTCTGCTTGTCTCATAACTGAAATAATTATCTGCAATCACCTTCCTCCACAGATCAAAGCTGCTTCTGTACAGAGACGAACAAAAGCCTCCGTCTGGTTATCTAAGACAAGAATTTAAGAGAAAAAACGCCAAAAGCATTCACTTCACGCTTACTCTCTCTATTAATAAGAGAAGAGTTAGGAAAGAAAATTCACACACTAATCGACCGAGTCGGGTGCAATATGAGAGATGAGATAATGGAAGACCTCTAACAGAGCGGGGGGGTCAGCTCCTTATGGATCTCTGCTCACCAAACTGGTGAAAACAACTGTCTCTCAACACTTACATTATCTTTTCCTGCACGTTGGGCTCAGTGTTGCCTTCATGTGTAAATCCAAACATTTGTTCATCATATGGGTTTAATATGTTGACCCTAATGGGGCTGATACAGCTGATCCGAGGTAATTAATGCCAGAATAAAATATATCAATGTTGTCAAAGTAGGACAAGTTAGCTGCAAATGTGGGAGGGAGGAAAAAAGCAACTGTTGCAAGCCCATAAGCCGCCTTGACGCTTTGGACTGTTAATCTGTTTTTCTGCTGTCACTCATGCAACTCTTCTGCTGCATGTCTGAGTTTTGATGTCAGAGTCTGTCCAACTGAGCTTCCCTGGATCCAGCAGCAGGGTGTTTGGGTGGTGGGAGGAATCAGGAATTTCTGGCACATGAGTCACATTTCAACACATCTACTCTCTTGCTCTCCGTCTCTTTGTCTCCCTCTCTCTCTCTCTCTCTTCTCCTTCTCTGTGGCTGGAAAGAAAGAAAAAGAAACAACGGCATGCATGGCCTGCCGGGGGCCGGACCGATCAGAAACGGTGCTCTCAAACTCCCATCAGCCTTGTGTCAACCCGCAGGGGGACCGTGAGAATTCAAAACACAGATCCTCAGCCAAAAACAAGAAACGCACCACTGTCCGCCCCCTTGTCAGCTGCCGGTCTGTTATGTAAAGGTCCTGCTGGCTGTCAATCACGCTGCAGGATGCTGGGGTGGCTAAACAACCCCGGTGCATTATGAAAAGAAACAAGAGGGCAGAAAGGCAAAACAGCCAGTGTGTGAAAATGCTCAAAGGTCGTGACTCAGTTCAGGCAGCCAACCCTTTGACTGTTAGTCAAATAAGCACTCGATCGCAGAAACAAAGGGTCATTTGACTACAGCACGATTACAATGGTTTTGTTGTTATGAGGACTTTTTGTTTGCCTACCTGCTTACAGCATAATTAACAGCTGTCAGAGCATGATGAGCTACAGCATGTACTTGTAACCATAAATGAGAGAAGGAGGGGTTGTAGCAACGTACCTTGCCAAATCTTGAGGAGAAGGTTCCCGTGAGGAGCGAATGGAAAATGATGATGGTTTCATCCAGGTCCCAGATAAACACTCGCTGCAGTGAAATAACAGATATGTAATGTTAACCTCATGAAAGTTTATGTGTGTGTTTGTAAGGGAGAGAGAGGAAGATAAATATTGTAGAGAAATGCTGATAATTTTCAACACTGTGTGTTTACCTCTATATCAGAGTCCAGAGGTGGAGTGGGGTCACTCGCTCTTTTCCTCCCTCTCAACTTCCCATCTGACCCCCTCCGTGCTGCGACTCCCTCCTCTTTACCTGGTGTGGGGGGGCTGGGCGGTGCATGGTACTCACCTATAACACACACACAAGATGATCAGTCAGTACAAAACAACCCTGTGTTTATTGAATCAGCAGCGTATTAGCCATGCCAGAGAGTCAATGTTGTTTTAATCTTATTGTGTCCAATGAAAATAATAATAGTAATTCACTTTATTTATATACAAGAAATGACACGCACCAAGTGCTTCACATGAAAATTATCATGAAATATGTGTAATTACTTTAATTCAGTTCCCTGGAATGTTTAAAGACAGCTTTGTGTCAGATTTGTCATAACCAACCAAACAGCTTCCAGTAGACAACAAAGCTGTTGCTCCTTACCTGTGTGTGACTCTGGGCTGTGATTGGGCAGCATGACAGGGTGCTCTGGGTGCTGATAGGCTAGTGGAGCTGTGATGGCAGCAGGACTGATGTTGCTGCTGGTTATGTAGGGGCTGTTGTAGTGATGTGAGTTATAATACGGAGAGTACTGACTCTGAGTGTAATTTGAGTACGCTGAAAACTCCTGTCGACACACAAGCGATGACAATACAGTAGCTGGTCAGTAACATCAAAATATGTGCATTTTCATCCGAGAAATGACTAAAGTGAGATGTTAGATGACTTCTACAGATGTCTTGGCAGTAAGATGTTGAGGTTGAATTACTCACTTGTTGGGTATGGTTGAAGGGAGCTGAACTGGAGATTGCATGGGTTCCTTGAAAAATGCCAGATGAAATACCACCACCTGAAAAATGAGTTGAAGACAAAGATCAAACTGTCAGGTCATAATCAGTTATATAAAGAACTAAACCTCAAAATAATTACAAAGTATAGATGGGTGGGAAATTATCATCTAATGTGACTCAGCTTCTGATATAACTCATCCAACCGGACTAATGAGCAGTAAACTTTATCTCACCCCTCAGTGACAGCTCAGTGCCACAAGTGCAATTTATGTCTGACACAACAATACAGGTGGGAATGTCTGCTGCCTCTGTCGCTGCTCTGGTAGTCTAGTCTTAGTCTAATCAGGCCAAGGTGAGTGATATCTTCCTCCAAGCAAATTTCTCTCCCCACAGTGACGCTGTCTCATCCTGCAGCTTCCTGTATATACTGTTCTTTTGTCTGATTAATTATTTCTACTGTAATCTTATCACTTACACCCACCTATGAACTTTTGACACCAGCTGGGCAAAAGTTGAGTTCACTGTGTGTGGCTGTTCATTAAAAACATTCTGACAGTATCTTGTAGTGAGATTAAATCAGAGCTCACCTTGGATGATTTATACACTCTCCTTTAATCAGTCAAAAAGATAAAAGGCAATTTTTCACTGATGCTTAGACAAAACTCTCCACAGCTATGACATCAGCTCTAGGAGATTAGACCTGTATTCAGACACAGCGATGCATTGAGCTACAGTACATGCTATTGTATGTATAATGACAATGCGCACATGGTTTTTATCATGTTCACCATCTTAGGTTAGTGTGCTAGCATGGTGAGTAAGTACAGATTAGGCTGATGGAAATGTCTTTGGTCTGTCAGGGATTTGGTCACAAACTAAATTTTTTGGTTAAAATTATGTAAGTAAATGAAAAGTTGGAAAATCACCAAACTCTGCACCTCGGTGGCTCCGCTGTGGTTTGGATTCCAATCCTGGAATCCAACCTGCGGCCCTTTGTTGCTTGTCATCCCCCCTCACTCTATACAATACCAACTTTCCTGTCTATCTCTCGTTGTACTTCCATGATAAAGGCACAAAAGCCTCCCAAAAAATAATAGATCACCAAACTTTAACTGTCAGAAGAATATTAAGTGTCTTCACCAAAATTAATTCAAATTTATCAAATTTAATTTTTATTTATGTTACATCTCCCTCAAAATAGCTAATGTCAACATATATTAACTCTCCAGTTTAAGTCTTAAAATGTATTAGGATTCATTTTCTAGGAACAACACATGAACAGTGGCATCCAAAAGTCTGAACCAAAGTGGTCTCCTGTTTATAGCACGCTGCATGAATAAAGTCTGCGAGATTATGAAATATATATAAATTGACCTGCTGGATAAGATGTGAAGTCAGAGGATTATTAAAGTGTAACAGATTCATTCTCTTATGTGTTATATCCTAGTCTGGACCAAAGTTGGTGACCAAATGATATCAGACGTTATCTCCAGAGCAGCACTGCTAGTTTGGCTCACAGATTCCAGCAGGACCAGTTTGAGCACACACAGTGTAATATCTAACTTCACAATAGCGTCCAGACACGTAGTATTTTAGCAATGGGCCTATTATTGACAAGACACAATTCAAACAGAAAACAGTTCAACTGACATTCGCAAATAACTTTCCAACTGTGGTGTTTACTGAATGGGTGTTTTATTTCAGCATACATCAGGAATGAACAAGTAATATAATGTGGTTTAAGACCACGGTTTTAAAGTTGATTTAGCATTCTTCTCTGAGATGGACCTAACCTGGAGGTTCTGGCTGATGTCTGTACAATGTTTCCTCCTTGTGATAATAAACTTTTATGTTCCTCTTTTCTGATATGACTCGAACTGTCCTGAAACATTTTTAAGAGTCATTTCCTGCTGTCTACATCCCATAATTGCATGAGTCCACTGCTGCTCTCTCTTGCTCCCCATTTCTTCCTCTCCACTCCACAGTGCATGACAAACAGGAGAATAATGACTCAATGGAAGAACCACAGTGAAACCTCCCAACAGTCTTCAAAGAGACTAAAGGAGGTCTCTTGAGTAAACACAAAAAGGCTCCCATAGTCCCCATTTGGTTTCAGTTGTACACACAGCATACAGTATGAGTTTTACTGGCTTTTTGTGGGGTGTCTGCGTGTGTGTGTGTGCCCGTTTGAGTATTGTGTACTGTACAATGGCTGACATGGAAACATTCTGAAATCCTACAAACATTTGGTTGTTGTGGCAGTTTATCATCGTTTGAAGTTTGCAGTTAATGATTTATGCATACAAATATTCAAACAAATTTATTTTGTTTGGGAACAGTGTCCTTCAAACTGAGAATACACTCCATTAAAAAAAAGTTTTTTTGGTTCAGCAGCCTTACACTAGTGGAGCACAATCATCGGAAACTGTGTTGTTTGTAAGAGGTTTCATCAAAAGTGTGTTTACATGAATATTTACATTCCCGCATAATGTCTGACATCTGAACATTCTCTTAAAGAGGGAGTGATATGGAAAAATAGAAGAATAACGGAACAACTTAAAAGTCATTGATCAGGTGTCATATCTGTGGCTTTAGGACTTTTCTATGACATTTTATGGTAAGATGTTGCCAACATGGCTCTGGGACTTTTCTCATCAGTATATTCATCTAAAGTGAAAATGAATCTGGAGTTGTAGCCTTGATGATAACCAGTAGGCCTAACCTACAAAATTGAGGTTCAGTAATAAACTGGGATTCTCCACAAACTCAAAATAGTGTTTATCTGTTTTTGGTGTAAAGGTGGAACCCAGCAAATATTGGTAATAAACAAAAAGAGCCATTGTCATGAAACTAGGAAAACACTCTCCTTGAAGATTAAGCAGATGCTGTATGAATGATTGGTCCATTATAATAGAGACAAGCTCATATTCCAGGTCTTAAAGCACCAAGAGCATTGCACTGTAAAAGCTGGGGTATACACTGTGTAGACACATGATGGAAATACAATGTGTCCACACTTCATATGTTTACTGTTCTATGGTGTTTTGTCTCTCCTTTGTCTGATCCACACAGTGGAAACAGGGTCATCCCCCGTCTGCAACATTAAACCTACTCACCCCTCCATAAAATGCACCTTAACCTCTCCCCTCTCACACACAAGGTCAATTTCACGCTGCTTTCAAAGCCATAAAGTCGCACTGAGCGAGTCATGCTTTGGGCGCCGGACGACTGAGGAATGTGTACAACACAGATACACATATACACGTACACACACACACACAATCACAAACACACACACACACACACTGAGCCATGCGTGGGTAGATTGCTGCACACACTCCCAAGCATACCACGTCTTCATCTGAGCATTTTCTTTTTGGCACACTTTGTACCCATCTTTTGTTTTCTACATTATTCTGTTTTTTTTTCCCATGTCTTCCATCCCAGTTATTTCTCTTCCTTTCTATCTGTTTTCTTACTCTCTTTTTTCTCTGTAAAAGACACAAGCGCTTGCATGCTGTGTTGTTGGTCTGAGTGGAGAAAGGGGGCCTGACCCCCAGAAAAGAGGAGGGGTGGGGAGACTTTTGACGCCAGGAGTCCAGACCGCAGCTAATGGAGAACAGGTGTGGCAGAGAGAAGAAGAAGAGAAGAGAGAAGAGGAAAGGAGAGAAAGATGATGAGAGGGGAGAAAGGAGAACAGTGAGGGGAAAAGAAAAAAAAGGGAGGAGAAGAGGAACGGATAGAAAGATGTCCAGAGGAGAGAAATGAGGGGAGAAGTGGGTAGAAAGAAGGGCAGGAAAAGAAAGGAGGACTAAAAGTTGAGGATGACAGCATGAGGAAGGATGCTCCTTCCACGCCCGAGTGTGTGTTCTTACACTCAGCACATACAGTGTTCAGACTAACCGTGTGTGTGTGAGTAGCTGTAGAGACTTTGACTGGGAGGAGTGCTGCTGAAGTTTGAGTATCCCAACAGTCCCGTCTGTCCCGGAGAGTGACTCAGGCCATCCTCTGTTTTTATGTCTACAGACAGAGGAGAAGATTGAACATGCAGTTTGAGAGACATCCACTTGTGAACAACTGATATTTTGTGTAATACCCCGTCCACAGCAGAAACAATGCATGTTGTCACTCACTGTATGATGGCATGCTGTAGCCCTGTGTGTGAGCGTAAGGTGTGTATGGTCCTGTGGGCTGCAGCGTGGGGCTGTACTGGGTCTGTCCATATGCAGCCATGACACTTGTCCCCTGTGAGTTTATCCTGAGGAGGGAAGAAATAACGAGAAAGCTAATGATGACAAATTCCTCTTTTTTTGTCAGAAGTTGAGTACAAATCTCTTTCTTTTACAGTCTAAGTGAAAACTTAACCCTAAAAATGGAACAAAGAAAACTACTTTTGTTTTTTGTTTTTTTTGACACAATGGTGGAAATTTTGTGAAAGGACAAGAAATTATTTACTGTTCTTGATCGGGAAAACTTGAATGTCTCACTATTTTATATTACACTGTATCAAGCTACATCACTCAGAGGGACATTAGGGTTCTAATATGATTTCAATCAACAGTGTTTTTTTCATTTCAGTGACAAATGTGATGAGAGTCACCTGCAGCAGATAAGATGAGTTTGAAGTAGATGGTGAGAAGCCCTGCGAATGAGACAAGAAAAGCACACTGTTAGAAAATCAAGGATGAAATCAGTTAGGAAATAAACCACAAGTAAGGAATTTTACAGGTCTTACAAAAATGGTGAAAAAAAATAAAATGAAATAAAAAGACACTCTTGTTGATGCAAAATGAAAAAAAATGACTGCACTTTTTAATAGATTTTACTCTATTCTTTACCAAAAAAACAGGTCCTTAAGGATCAGTATTATTATCACTATAAGGGTTCATTTTAAATGTATTCAACCTGTTTGTTGACTTCACAATGAACAGACAGCCATTTTTAATCTATAGCACTTTACTCTTGTCTTTGTAGTACTGTTCTCTCACTTGCCTCTGTAGAGCTTTGTCCTTTTTATCCGGTCACGCTGCTGTTAGTCTGGTTCCTCTCAGGCCGTCAGCTCTCCTGTGGAAACAATAGCAAGTACACACCTTTAGGACACAGGTATGCAGATGACTGACACATGGCAACGTGCCTCAGGCCCGGTTCAGCGGATGAAAAGAAGAGACATTTTCTCCATGCACATAGTTCAAGAGGTGAGTAGATTTAAGGACAGGCTCAGAGGAGGAGAAACAGAAAGAGGAAGAACAAGATAAGTGCAATGTTGATGAGAGCTGAGAATATGGTCATCAGAGGTGCAGAAATTTGACAGGTAAAACTGTTTCCAAAGAACTACTCTGCTGCTGACTCATTCTGCTGAATGCCATCCATGCATGTCAACAAAATAAAAAAATGAAAGATATACCCTAGGGAAAAACCACCAACAATCTGGCCCTGGACCACATTCAAAATAATTGAGGTGTAACATAATTTTTAGTTCTGCAGAATTTCTTGTTTATGTCGGGTGAGACAATAGAGCTTTGTATGAGACTGTAGAGAATGAGATATGATAACAGGAGGAGGCAGGAGAGAATTTGCAACACAGTTTCAACTGAAGTTTCATTGTGTTTGTGACTGTATGTGAATGCAGATATATGTGTGGATTCTTTGGGTATTCAATTCACGAGATGAACCAAAAACAGTCCGATTTGGGTCTTTTATGTATAAATCAACTACAAAGATTTTTTTTTTTTTTTTAAATTTAAATTTCCCAAATAAAATTACAGTGATAGAAAATGTAATATCAATATAATGCCTTCCTCATTAACAGAAGTGCTTAGAAGGAATGAGAGACAAAAGGTTCCGGCTGCATGGGCTTGAGGTCAAAAGGTCAATACCACATTAATTAGTCCAAGCAGGAAACTGGCCCGAGGTTGGCGTGTCTGACTGCAAAGATTAAATACCACTCATAGATCCAGTCTGAAGCCAGCTGTACTGTGGTAAAGCTGTGTTAGCAAACCTTTCTGTAAAATGTCCTCTTTACTATATGGACACCTCTAACCGCAAAACCATGTTCATACACACAGCTTCTTCACAGTCTGGTAAAGTACAGCATGTGGTGCACAGATCACTGACCCTTCAGCTTCTTTGGGTTGAACTGTTGAGTCAGGCGTCATCACCCAACATCATTACCAACCTCACTAAAGCTCCTGGGACAAAATAGAAGCAGAAACCCTATTTTATGAATTTCATCTCTTTCTTTCTCTCTTCTTCGTTCTCTCCTTCTCTTTCTCTCTTTGCCTCTGGGGCCATTCCAACCTAGCAGAGCTGTAGCTAACTGCCTGACCCCCGACCTCGCTGACAACACAACGACAGAGACAGATGACAGTCATGAATTATAGGGGCAGTGGGTTTTTTACAACAGCACAGAGATAAAGGTGAGGGTGAAAAAAAGTAAAAGCTGTCTGAAGCAAAGAGACTTGAATGACAGAAATGGTGACAGAAGCTTCAGTGTCAGTGGCTTAAGCTGTATCATTCATGTTGTTGTCATGGTCATCAACGACAGTGTTATTGACAGAGCCGCCCTCCTGGCTTTTAAAACAGCCAGGACTAAGAAAATAAGTGTATTCCTAAGCCACAAAGACTGTACAGCCAAAAATCCACCTGTACATCTGTGTTATTGACTGTTAAATAAACATAAATAAAACACACTGTAAATGTGACACTAAAGAGGTTACTGTTTACCTTGTGTTTTGGAATAAGGGAAAAAAAACAGGAAACAAACAGTCGTAAATTACTTCATATCTCTTCTTCTTCTAACTAAGAAAAAAATTATCAAATGGAACCAAATTATTGTCTTTTTGGCTTCAGTCTAGAAAACCGTGTTCAACTTATTTTTTCTTGTGAGGTTTTCCACGTCGGAATGACCCTTAAACCTGGTTGAAGACCCTGATCTGACCTTTATCACAGACAGACTGTGAGTAACACTGATCCCACAGCACAGAGGGAAAATAAGGAAAGTGCTGTTTTGCTTTTGCATTTCCTCATGCTTCCCAGGGATCAAAAATGAAAGCAACGACTGCTCAGAGTCCTCCTGACTTCAGCAACTGTCCAGGATGCACATGCATGCACGTACACGCAAACACAAAATCTGTGTGTGATAGCAAAGGCACTTCCTGGTTCAGGGTGAGGCCTGGGAGGAGGGCGCACAAGGCCATGGGAACTACAGGACATCGGAGGGAAGATGAGCGGAGCTCAGCAGAGATGCGGAGGGCTGAGGCCTGAAACCGAAGCTAAAACAAACCCAGCAGGGCCACAGGAGGCCATGGGGCCACAAGGCCAGTCCCACCAGCTTCACCTGGGTCCCAGGGTTCTGCTAGACCACTGCTTCTTTCACGGATATCAAATTCTAGCCTTTGTGCTGATGGATTACATCACAGGATGGTGTATTGTGCTTTAAGTTGAAATGTCATTTGATACAGTTAAAGGAATACACAGAGCTTATGCACATACACCTGATGTTTAACTAAAATGTTGAGTGAGAAAAAGATGACAAACTTATGCACTAAACTGATCCTTGTGTGCCAGCTAGCTTCACTTATCAGAAGGGTGTAGTACTCAGAACGAGGAGGGTCAGAACAAGCTAGTTCACGCATCCACTCCAACCACACTGTCCAGTTTATTGCAGCTAGTTGGTAAACATACAGAGGGGTGAGACAATAATGGGGATAACACGTTCCAGTAACCCTCTGTCAAAACCATTCATAGTGTTTCACTTGTTTTGAAGTGGAAGCAGTTTTGTAAAGAGTGAAAAAGCAGAGTTTGTGAGAAAGAAGCCCACATTTTCATCTCTGCTCCCCCGGCCAAACCTCCATAAAATGTCTGATTGTTGGGTTTGGAAAGTTATAAAAATTGGCAGACCCACCTCTGTGTGTGTGTGCGTGCGTGGGCGCAAATTCGTGTGTGTGTACTTCTTGAGCTATTTGACAACTAAACAGAGACTTTGTTTTAAGTGCAGTGACCCCTTCACTCCATTGCATCCACACACTGGATGCTAATTAGCAACTGACACCCAAAGGCAAGAAAAGAAGCTCTAGACAGTCTGTGTTAATAAATCCAACTATGTGAGTATGTAAGTTCTGCAGTGAGGTAGTCTATGTGTACACCAGAGAGACACAACAGACAATGATGTGTTCCAGTCAGAAATTTCCTACGAAGGGTGTGGACGGTTTTATCTTATTTATTTTAATCAAATTATTTGAATATCATGTCACATGTCTGGTGTGTCTGTCTGGACAGTTGTTTACACTGTCAATATGTGTGCTGTGTCAGTGTCCTGATACAACGCGCCAGAGTCTGGTTACACACCTCTGTGACCCTCCAATGATTTGACCTTTAACTGAAACATTGTGGTTCTCGATCAGCGGCGTGACAAGGTGACTTGCTGCTCTGTAATCGTGCCATATGGGACCCCACCTGGAGCCCTCCATGTGGACAGCCTGTCTAAGTGCCTGGAGGGGGGAGTTGGGGCTTGATTCATTGCTGTTCACAGACCCTCTCTCTCAGTTACTGATAAAAGAACACAGAACAAGGGCCCAGTATTTGGGTTTGTGTGACACTATCAGGCTTTTCGTGGTGGAAATTGATGCCATCTGCCAGCTACTGCCCTTTTTAACAACCTTTGACACACAGCTGACAGTTCAACTGGGCAGAATGTATTGTAAAATACAAAAGCACATAGCAGCTTTATACCAGTAACATGAGTTTTAACTCTACAATTATTATTGTTTATTTTTTTTAATGATTCCATATTCTGGAACAAAAACAAAACCGATCCCCATTAAGATAAATAAGAGTAGTAGAGCAGTAGTAACAGAGGTAACAGGGAAGCAGTCCTTTCATAGTTTAACCGGAACATCCTTCAGTAAACTGTGTAATGACAACATAAGCACATGCAAATATACTAAAATAAATTTACACTACACAACAAATTAATACAACACAAGCAAGAAGTACAAGGCTGTTTCAACTGTGCCCAGAACCAGAGCTGCATTGTTCCTCTTTAAGTACTGTCTTGAGGCATCATCTGATCTAAACAATGAGAAAAAATTGTGAAAATGCCATAAAATAGTTTCTTAGGATCCAGGGTGATGTCAAATTTTCTGGTTTTGTACAAAAGATATTCGGTTCTTTGTGACAGAGAACAAAGGAAATCAAGAAGCCAAGCAATAGTAGCTGGTAGCTAATCGGTTTAGCCCCACTCCACTCCAAGAGCTTTCAAAAATTTTCTCACAAGCTTGACATCATGTTAGGAGCAATCAGTCTGGCTGGCAGCTGATGCCAGAGAGTGGCGTACAATGCAAAGCAGTGTAAAAAAGCAGAAATTAGAAACTGTAACTGTAGAGTGTTTAGGGTGTTAGATTGGTCTCTATGGTACTTTAACATCAGCAACTGATGTAATTAGCAGAATGTTCCTGTTTCCTCACAAAGAAGAAGAAGAAGAAGAAGAACAAACAGTAGGTTTATTTTGACGTTGGGAAAGCTGATAATGTCAGTGGTGACCTGTCATGTTTTTGTTGACTCCACAACACGAGCCTGACACTTGCTGAGGCAGTGAAAAGCAAAAACACAGGAGTAAGATGTTTCCATGTTTGTCCAGGCACCTGCTGATTATCAGGGTGACCTATCTGGCTGAGGTTTCACACAGCCAGCATGCAAACATTCCCAGCTTAGACCGGCCCAGTTATGATGTTGACATCTTCAACCAGACATTAGGATGCTTGAGCAAACAACTATAGGTGATTAATCCCTTTTTATTGACAGGTTCAACTATTTCGGGAGTGTCTGCAACTTTTTCCTCAAATGACCCAAACACACGCACACATGCCCCCTCACACACACGCACACACACACACACACACACACACACACCTGGCTAATGCCGCAGTTCTTTAAATGAAAACTGAAGTCCCGTAATGACAGACACACAGCTCCTTTGAAAAAAAAAAAAGGGA
>OMNW01005752.1:27860-49592 GCA_900303245.1 Selene dorsalis | reverse complement strand
TTTTTGAGTGTTACCACTTTTCTTAATGAGATGTGATGTATTTTCATGGATGAAATTCCTCAGGAGTGTGAAACTTCCTTGACTTTCTGTGATGCTGCCGGAACATTTATGGTGAAATTAATAAATACAACAACAGCTTTCAGTTATTTTAGGAGCTTATCCTGGTGTCTCAAGGGGTGACATCTCTCTGTGTTTCCCAATGATTGTGATTTACTTAGATTTTTCTTGTGTTTTAGTAGGTTTAACTACAATACAGGCCCATTCACAGGTTACTAAAGCTGCCCTATGTTGAACCCTCAGGCTGTTGTATAGCTCTCACAATGAAGCTGCCAGCCACATTATTTGTCCACATCTTTACTAACTGCTTGTAGGTCTCCTTATCTTGGCTATGCATGCCTATTACATTCTGTGTGTTGGCAAGGTACTGGTGTTGAATTACTGTGCTTGTGCTATTTTTAACATGTAGCCAGCACCAGAAATGTAAATGAGACTTTAATCCCATATGTAGGCTACAAATATGCTTTTTTTTCCTTCTCTAGTGGAAAATACAAGATGCAAATAATACATTATTAATGGTATAAAATGTGGAGTAAGAGCGATGATTTACTCAAAATTTGAGGACAGAAGCTTGTGTTTCTACATAAATTGCCTTCCCAGAATATCAATGGTATCTTCCAGGTATGACCTCTACTCCATACTTGATATGTTGAGTTTTCTTGCACCTTTCAGTACTAGAGTTTAAGATGGATGATTGTAAGTGTAACTCTATAACGCTGATATGTTTTATTACACTGTTCGGCTCCCCAAAGATTGAAGAAGATAACTACTCACTTTCAACAAAGGATGTGCTGTGCTATCTGTGTTTAATGGAGAGTGGTTTTGTCAGTGAGCTACATTATTTAAAAGACAATGAGTGACTGGGAGAGGGTGATGCAGCAGATTGGTGTTATTAAAATCACCTTTTCAGTCAGCTTCTTTGTGGATGGGTTATCATTCACACTCAGACATCACGGGTAGACCGTGATGAAAAGTTTAGTTGTGTAAATGCATAATATATAATCTCATAGAGTGGCTGTTGTTTCTGTGCAAGTATCTTTGTGGAAGTTTTAGACCCACCAGGGGAAGTCTGACTGGTTTTCACCATGTTCTACTTCAGTTTCATATGAAGCTCGCATTAATGTGTGGTGTACTTTATGCAGCCGATAGGAGCTCTGTGATGTCTCGGCTCTTTTGCTGAAACCAAAAGAAGTGAACTGACACCTGTGTTCTCATACGCCAGCAAAGATACTGACAGAGGCAACATGCTGACACAGGCATGGACAAAGACTACTAACAAGCCAGCAAACATGTAAACAACAGTGTATGATAATACATGATGATCTTTGAGGGAAAGGAAATGTATTTAACTTGACTGTTAGGTCCTCAGTGTCAGTTCTTTAGTAATTAAAGTGGCCAGACTGGAACTTTATTATGTTTTATACATATATGAATATGTTGGTGTTATTCAGATGATCACACAGATAGTTACAAACAATTGTATTATTTATTATTATTTTCAGAAAGAAAATAAAGATTAGAGGTGAGTCTGTAATTACCAAGGCCAACAATGTCCAGGATTTGAAAGCAGGAGCGTTTCTATAGCAGAAGCTAAGCTTTGGGGGAAATGTCTAATTGCCAGAAGAAAATAATCCTCCTGTTTCATGGGAGGCACTCACACTGAGTTGTTAATAAGGATATATTATTACTTCAACTGCCTTACCGTTAGTTACCATATTTGCACTGACTCAGGTGCATTAAAGCCCCATTCAACAAAGTAATGGACCTTAATTTGGTAGTTTTATCATTATTTCATGGATGACATAGGCAGAGTGTAGAAATTTTAAAAGTAGGTAAAGATTATATGCAGCACAGTTATGTTGTGATAGATTCTCATCCACACATCACACTTTAATTAAAGATATAAGAACCACACTATGCCACACAACAATTATTAAAACCTGTTTATGTTTGTGTGTCCAGATTTAAAGATACAT
Organism: Selene dorsalis; assembly: GCA_900303245.1. Lineage (NCBI taxonomy): Eukaryota > Metazoa > Chordata > Actinopteri > Carangiformes > Carangidae > Selene > Selene dorsalis. The sequence continues at coordinate 47,559 of OMNW01005752.1, read as the reverse complement.
TGAATCCCAGTTAAAAGGTAACTAACTATGCAAGATTTTTTACGTTAATGAAACAGCTTTGGAGTAATTGTGATGGTTAAATGACTTGTTATGGGGAGAACTTTGCAAGATCAGCACCTCTGACCCGGTGTTGAACTCGTGTCGTGAGAAACATGGACTGTTTTGTGGTACGACGACACAAACACGCCTGCTAATGCGTAAGAGAACGAAGCGGCCAGAACTGAGAAAAAGTGACCAGACTTGCATAGTTTGCCTTTAATTTGATATTGTTTGCAAATCATATTCACATTGCAGAACAAATGACTTGAAAGACAGGCACTGAATCCAATGTAGGTCTGCACGATAATCGAAAAACTGACATTGCGATTTTTTTGTTTGTTATATTTTGCATATTATTGCAATATTAAAAAACGCAACAAACATCCCCTTCCTCCCGTTTATCAGGAACTGACCAACTCACTCAGTATTCCTCCACACAGGCAGGCTCCGCACGCGCTGTATCACTCCTCAAAACCTCAAGACTGTGTTGTTTCAGCTCAATGCATGCAATGCTGTTCTTGCCAAAAATTACCTAATTTTGTATTCAGCTGTTGTCTGTTGATTAACATCAAGAACTGTGAGACAAACCAAAATGCACCCCCACATATGTGTGTTATGAGAGATGCTATTGTAGTAATGCGTGTTTTAACTTTTGTTGCAAACCAAATTGCCCTTCAGAGACAGTAAAGATTTTCAAATCAAATCAAATGTGGTATCCTGCTACTACCTGCTGAAGAAGAGGGTTTGACAAAGGTTTAATCTGTTAAGTTATAAAGTTGACACTTCATGTGAAACTGTAATTGAAAATCTGCAACAGCTTTTCTACAACCCTGATTTAATATTGTCCTGTATACTTTCCAGAAAATCCTAGATACTGAACACATGTTATTTATTTTACTATTCTTACTATTGTTTTTTTTACACTATAAATGTAAAATCAGATCCCTGCCTCAGTCATGAAATCCTATATTCTCATTAACTTTTTCAAATTGGGAAGTACCAGAAGTAATCTTTCCTAGAGATTGGATCTGTTTAATCAAATGCTGAGTGCAGTGAGTGGGAGTTGGTGTGGCCAACAATCGACATCGACGTCAAGAGACCATGCTAAAAGAGATGTTGGCATGTTTCTAAGCAACACACAAACGCATGCTCTAAACCAAACAGGAGTGGGAGATGGGTTTTTTTCTCATAGTGTGCTTCACCATCCTCTGATCCCTGATCGTCCTCCATTTTTCTGTTTCCAGTTACAAAACATCTCTAATGCTCCCCACAGAGCCCTACGCCTCCAGTCTCAGGGGATCAGTCAACCCAACACACTCAGTTCAGCATTTAGCACTTTCCAAACTCCCCTCTCTCCCACTTATTTTTATTGCAATGGAAATAGAAAAGTTTAATTGCTGTCAGAATATAAAAAGGATCAAGTGCTTGTTCACTGGATTAAACAGCTAGATAAAGACAATGAACAGTGGATTAAACGCCAGATTAAAAAAAAAGAAAATAAAACACAAAGTGGTGGCATGATCAGTCAACATGAAGGGATGTAATGCAAAAGGTAACATCATATGCTGACATTCTCCACTTACTCGCTTCACCCTGCTCTCCCCTCCACTCTTTCTCTTGTTGATCCTCCACAGCCCAGTGTCAGACAGCCCCCCTGCACGTCTCTGTGTCAGACCGGCAGAGTGCTTGACATTGTCACCTCCATTCTGAAGCCAAAGTCAGGTTAAGATCACAAGCTCTTCATTAGTATTCAGGTGTAGGAGAGCTCTTTAGAGCTGAGTGGGCCTCAACTTTTGGCTCAGACAAAGAGCTTTTCAAAAACCGGGGAAGCAGCAAGCATCCCAATTCGTCATTCATATCAGTGCCAGTCTGTAATAGTGTTCAGACCCTTTTTAAAATTGTTAATCCTACAGCATGCTACAGAACCACCATACTGTTTATGCACAATGCATTTCATTTTGCTGTATGGGTTACAACATACTTAGCAAACCATCCAACTTAAATGCCTCAGGTGCAGACAAACTACTTTTTTGTTTGTGTATGTATTTATTTAGAGGTATTGCAAAAATGTTTAGCGTGTGTAGCTTTCTAGCATCCTCCTCCAACCACATGTATTGCTGTTGAAATAGTAACAATGACATGGCATTACAGTAGGAATGTGTAAAAGAAGTGAAAAGTAGAATCCGGGCCGTTTATTGAGCAACAAACCAAAAAGCCACAAGAGGAGAAGATTTGATTTTTAGTCACAAACTCTTTTTTTCAGGGTTAAAAAAGCAGAAAAGACCAGGCCAGGTCAAAAGCAAAAGGAGTTCAGGGTAGTAGCAGTGCAAAGGAAACGCAAGGATCAGGACCAGCTTATCTCTCTCCTGGGAGATAAACTGACTCTCTTTTGTTTCAGTGCCTTCACTTCATCCTGCTCTGGACCACATATCAGGTTTTCATTCTCTGCCTTATTGTATGCAATTTTTCTTCCCCCTCGCTTGTCCTGCTGCCCCTATTTGGTGTAGCAGTGAAGAGCTGAGAAAGCCAGTAGACCCGCACTGTATTAACACATAAATCTTTTGTGAAGCGACTCTAACATCTGCTGCCATCACAGAGGTTTTTTTTTGTCACCACTTTCCATTTATTCCCCACATCCCACACACCCTGACTCTCTCCAGTCTCTCTACCAGATCTGTACCCAGGATAGTCATTTCAAACTAATGATGCCTTGAATAGAAATTTAGTCCTAAGTCTATATTTTTTTCTTTCTGTCTTTCTAACTTTCTTTCTTATCTCTCTCTCTCTTGTGAGATCCTATAATTTTGTTAAAAAAAACTAAACAAAAAAAAAAAGTGTGACCTGAAATGTCCTGTTTCCCAAGTCAAGGCGACCTCCGGGTATGGATAAAGTTGGGAAAAATAAGTAAATAAAGATTTGGACTTTTTTCTTGCTTATCCTCACGAGCAACAAACTGCATATTTTTTGCTCTAATTGAAATTGCAGGCACTGAAGGCTTTTAATGTGATGTGACTTTTAAAGTCTCATATTTGGATGGATAAGATAACCTATATGGTGATGATGAGCTTAACCCCCAGTTGTTACCCTTTTCCCTCTAGAAATGCTTATTTTTCATGTCTCAGGGGAGCTTGTTATGCAAATTTATATCTGAATACATAGTGTTTGATACTGTTTACACCCTGCTGTGCTTTATCACACCCCCTAGTTTGATTCACCAAACTGTCCGGATTACCGTCATTCGGGATCTTTCTTTTTGAAGTAAAGGTAAAATGAGAGGCTACAGGGCTGTCAACACACTGCTATGTTACTCTGGGTCTCACACTCTGGCTGCTGTTCAGTATCACAGACCCACACACACGCCATGTGCTCCTTTTGTCCACAGTTTATGGAAACACACCTCCCAATGTGCTGGGTAGAGATGAGTAATGCCCCAAGCAGAGATTATATCGGGAATGAGGGGATGGGAAGAATACTTTCATGTGCAGGTGTTGGCATTTGGAGGTGTGGATGGTGTGATGGAGAGATGGAGGGAGATAATGCCCCGCTACTGTGATGATCTCTGAGACTTAGAGCTATCCCCATGGATGATAGAGCTAACATGTTAGAGCGAAATACATGAGTTTATTGCCTGGAGGTTGTTGTGAAAGCCTTCATCTGTGTGTGGGAAGATGTGGTAGATGAATGGGTGTGTGGTCACCTCAGAGCACAAAGCGCTCACAGCCCAATAGCTTTTATGTCTATAACAATGCACTGTATACTGTATTGCAGTATGACTAGCAGTGATTTGCACAAGGATTACATTTTCATCTATAGTGTAGGCTGCAAGAAAAGAGGTGGAAATACCTCCTCGTCTCGAAAGTTATAGTGGTGTTTTTCTGTCCATTATCGCTACGAACAGTTTTCAAAAGCATACCATCAGTTTTTATGTTGACCTTTTAAGACATTTAGTTTTAGAGGACTGACTAGTGTCAGGATAGACTATTTCATAAATGGAAACAATAAAAAAGAAATTAGACTGAAGTGGACTTGTTTGGTGGTTAATGTCAGCAGCACATGCACCCAGCTTGTTTATCGTCAGTATTAACCAGGGTGGGGTCAAATGCCTTTCATGCACCATGGCAGCGATGACAACAATAATGTGCAGTGCGGGAAATGTGGTGTTAGACTTGCACGTGATAGAAATACTACTTTAATGTTAATGTGCTGAAAACACAAGGAGAACTTTAATTAATGAGATTATTTATTTAAAATACACTCATTTTAACTTTGGGTTTATGATTTAGGCCGTTGATTGAGAGTTGCAATGCTTAGAGGTCATAATTGAAATGCTTGTTCCAGGTGTTATGTAAATGTACTTGAAATTGCACTTGGTTTTAATTGTAAGGCTATTTATGTGGAAGTATTTGACACGAGGCTTGGTCGGGGAGAGTTTTCCAAATGGAAACGCAAGCAACTGAAATGTGATAAAGCAGTTATTCTAAGGTAATAAGAATAGTCTAATATTGGAATAACTGAAAGTGCCCATCCCTGGTCTAGATGTGGAGAAGGTAGTGGATATTAGAGTCTGACATTAACAGGTGGCAGGTTATTAGTTTTACATCTTTTATTAGTGATTTGTAATTGACTTAAAGGTTCATGAGAGACTTGAAAGTTAGTTTTACTTTTTAAAGATATGGAAGAATGAACCAGGAGTTTGCCCTTTAAAATTTTAAATACTACTGTGAGATCCAGGAGGATATATGAAGGGATAAGAGCCAAGAGGTGGACGAGGGAGAGGACATAAAGTGAATTAAGCTTTTGTTGGAAGTTTTATTGATGGTCATTTTCATTAGCAGAGTCAGCACTGTGAATAAAACCGTAGTTATCCTTCTTCGGGGTGAATGCCCAATAATGATCAACTCAACAATGTAACATATTTTAAAAGAAGAAGAAAACATAACTAAGTACAGAAATGCTGGAATTGGCACAGCAAGCAACGGAAATGTTTCCTGGGGACACAGGGACATGACATCTGTTGTGGTCTTTTTATTTGCATTTATGAGTTGTGTTATGTTCCACTGAACACACATTAAAATTGAAAATGAAAATTTCAAAACTTAACTCAAGCATTCTGAAATCAAATTAATATTCAGTGCTGGGGGGCACTTTCCCAATCCTCTGCTTGGCCTGTGACTTTCTGCCATTGTTGAAACATCTGAATGCAGAGGTCATGAACTCAGTGAGATATACAAGCTGCAGTGTGTTAAGGTCACCAGAGCTCTTTCTTTTGCCCAGAGCTGCTCTGTGAGAGGAAGAGCAGTTGGAGAAGAGAGGGAGGGATTTGCTGGAGATGGTAGTTGGTTGCATTCAGAAAAACCCTGGCCAAAAAAGTTACCATGCCACACCCCTTTTAGAAAAACTTACTACAAGACTTCAACAACATGTGCTATGTAGCTAATAGTTGTAGCTGTGTGGACTTGGATGGAAGACCGAAGAAAACCTCCAATTATCCCAACGACATCTGTCCAAGATGAGCTTCTCCTGATGTGATTGCTATAAATTGAAGTCAGTATTTCAGCCATTAAGCAGAATGTGGCTGCTTGTTTGCAGCCTTGACATGGATCTAGTGAAAGCAGTGTCACACTGTCAGTACTTTGGTACACAATGAAATATCTCAGCTGCTGTTGGATGGGGAGAGGTGACACTCTGGACATTAATGATACTCAAAAGATGAAGCCTACTGACTGTGGTGATTCCCTGACCTTTTCTTTAGCATACCACCAAAAGGGTTGATACATTTTTCTACAGATATCCATAGTGCACAGATGATGCGTCTATGTGACTGGTGACTGCTGCCAACTGGAAACATACACTGTCTCTCTTGTGCGAACTGATAATTATAGTATGTGATATACGATATGTAAATCCTACACACAAGTCTAGTGTATCATGTACTTCATCTCTTTGCCGTAGCTGGATTGCTGTGTTTCAGGTTCTTTAATAATCTGTGGTGGGAAAAATTATTATTCTGACTCATCATTGTGCATGATGATGAGTCAGAATGAGAACTCACATGTTTTATATTTATTCCATTGATTATCTCTGCTGTCAGAAAATAACCAGAAATATACTGTGGTATTATTTGTATTTCCTGGATGTTGTATCCTCAGGCAAATACAACTCACCTGATCGGTACCCTTTACAGAGTGCCATCTTATTGTATGTGGTAGGACCATAAAGAAATGTATATTGATGCATATATACCCAATCTGTGCAATGATTTTATTGGTATGATGTTTCCTACAATTTACTCTGATGATTGCAAAACTTATCAATAGCAATTTTCACATAGCCAATTGTTTTGTCCTTTTGGCTTGTTATATTACCAGCAGTCAATGCAAACAGAGATCAGTGCTTGCAAATGGAGTAGGGGAGGTGAAGGAGAAAGGGGATCAACACAGAGTAATGGATCTAACCACAAGGATAGTTGGAGAAAGTAGATGAAGCAAAAACAACCTATTGAACAGAATGAGTGTGGGAAAGCTTTCTGCTGTTTAGATCCAGATCACATGATGGATTAAGTAGAAAAGTAAAGAGATTCTGCCAAAATTTAACAAATTTTTCAAAATCACCCAAGGTGCTTGTTGTTTTCTGAACAATCTTACACTTTTAAGTTAGAATGAAATGTAATTGTCTACAAAATCATATGGAGGCATTATACAAGTTTCTAAAGCTATGAAACTCGTGCTGTAGTTCTGTGGGAAGCCAATGATTCAGCCAGACTCACTCTTTATCAGTTTATTGTTGATTACAAGCTAGTTCCTTTGTGTCATTTTCTTTTCACCTCCTCTTTCTCATCCACTCTACCACTCACCTGCTCTTCTCTCTACTCTGTGCGCTGACTATAATGGTATGAGCATGTGCCAGGTGTATGCGTGATTAATGGAAGTTCTCTAGCCCCAGAGGAAACTGTGTCATCAGATGCGGGTCTATTTGAAAAAGTGCTTCACTTAGATACACTGTGTGCAATTATTTGGCTTTTAGCCCTGTTTCCTGCACTCTGTTCCCTGCAAAGTGAATTCTTTCAGTGTAGCTTAAAATGAAGATACTGGAAGTCACAAATCTATGAAAAGAGAAGATTTCCAACCTGGATATGGGGGGATATGTAATTGAGATTTTAGATGACTTATGAAGAAGCAACACTCATTCAAAACAAAGCACTTCCACTTAAATATATCCTGCATGTTCAACGTGTAGGCATATGCACTGTCCACAGCAGTATGGTATGATGGTGTGTACATTGACACATATTTCCGTCCCAACCACATCAAAATACAGGCAGGGAGGGGGGGCTCTGCAGACACAGCCACCACCACACGAGTAGAAGCCCATAGGTGATGATTAAGCAGGATTTCTTTTGTGTAAGTGCATATTTTGTTTTTTAAGGACAAACCTGCAGACTCTACCTTTAACTTATTTGCTTAGCTACAGAGATACTACAGCTACAGGAGGATATCTCTAATTATGGCAAAAAGCAGTTAGTTGTGAGGAAAAAGATTCTGTCACCAATAAACTGTACAGACTAAAACTTGATTGAGTATGTATATGGCAATATCTATAACATTTGAAAACCACCAGACTTTGGTAAATTGTAGTTTTTTTGCCTTTGATATAGAACAAGAAATGAAATCTGAGAATGAAATGGTTTTTTTTCATGATACAATGATATGGATATCATATTGAAAGGCATACAGCTAAAGGTGACAGCACCCTTTAGAGAATTAACTTCTTTAACTTCTTACAACCTGAGAGGTTCTTCCTGTAGGGTTCTTAAACTATGCTGACAATGCATTTAATCCAAATTTACGAGTCAATTTACCTATTACATTACATCCCCTGTAATTCAGGGATAAAGCTCCAGACCATTCACTTTTCTAGGAAGCCGTCTCCACAGACTGTTGGCTGCATTTCATATACAGACTACAATCTCCTGCAGAAGGTCCCACCTGGTGCATGTATCATCCAAAAATAAAATGATCTTTTGTAAAACATTTGGGGATTTTTTGTATGTTTTTGAACAGGTTTTTTTTTGTGTACTGTCTTGGGAAATTTTTTTTTTTTATGACTTTCAAGTGTCCCAACAAAACTGAGATCTTGGTAGACATGTGCATTCCCAACATCCCTTGGTACAGGTGTCCATATACTTTATGTGTGCAGGTTTCCACTATTGAAAGGGAGCTGTGAGCGTAAGGAGTATTTCATTCTCAGGTGAAGCGTGTTAGTCTTTATAAAGCTCAAAATGTATTACTTTCTCAACAGTATCTTTCAAAGCCATATAAAGACCCCCCTACAGTAAAATCTTATCCAGTGCAATAGGCCTGCAATAAATGTTACTTTTACAGCTTATAACTCTCAGGCAGGATTCAATTCAAAAGTAATATTTGATTCCAGTTCTGTGGTGTTATGGTGTTGGATTGCATTATATTCTAAAATTGTTCCTGTTATTCTGTCTGCTCTGCCAACACCAACACACATGGCCTCAAAAAGTTGAATCATCACTTTTGTGACACAGTTTCACATATTTGCAGGAATATTGTGTTGTATTGCATCATATCAGAGTGTGATAGTGGACAGGTAAGGTAAGTTTTTCTAGCCTGGCTTATTGTTTACACACATTATTGTGCCCTATCTGGGGTGTATATTAGTGTATTTTATTATTTTGGTCTGTTTTTTGGTTAAATATGTTCTCAATGTATACGTCATAACAGGTCAAGATATATATTTTTTCTATGATAATCTTATTTTACCAGGCCTTTAGGCTCATAAATTAGGTTGTGTTCGGATTTGGTTCAGAGAAATAATAGTAGATAATAATAGAGCAATATATGTTTGGATGAGAGATACAGGACCTGTACTGCTTCTGGGCATGACATTCGAGAAGCGAGCATCTTCAGCTAACGCATGGTGTTTACGAGCTAAAGGTCAGCCGCAAGTGGAGGGCTGAGATTGAGAAAAGGTCAAAGCCTCTTTGAAAATACTGGTAGCAAAATATTCAGTATCATAAACAAGGTGAATATATTAGCCCCCTGAGCTCATAACAGTGTCATTATTTTTATGTAGAGAACATAATGTATTGTGAGTTGAGGTAAACCTCTGGCCGACAATTGCACAATAGTATAGAGATTTTGAAGGGTGTGCCAATGAAAGTCTTTTGCCCAGGCCAGTGTTGGATAATGTCACAGCACTTATGGCACAGACAGCATAGATGTTAATGTGACATTTCAACAGGGGCCACACAGTTGGACGTCTTGGCCTTCAACTTAATATAGACACTGTATCGCACATAGATATCTCTACACTGTAAGAAACATACATGACCGCAACTGGGATATGTTACTTGTTACTTGCTTGTTTCACCTTTTGTTTATATGTCTTTTCCCTTTCGATGTATTTATTATTATGCACCAAAACACCAGAGCAAATTCTTCATGGAAACCTTAGAGACTAGATTCTGATTCTCATATTGTCAAAGAACCAGATTCAGGTTTGCACGTAATGTTTTCAAGAAAACTACCTTTGAGTTACTTTAATTGAATTCCGTTATTAATAATTAGTCAGTGGTTTTGATTCTATATATATATATATATATATATATACTAGCAAGATCTGGAATGTACTCTTGCTAGTTTCAAGGTTATTCAGAGGGCCTCATTTATGACAAACTATTCTACTGTTAAACTCAGTTGCTGTCACATTGATGTAATGCCACTTGATGTATTGAACATAAACACAAACCATCTTAGTGCTTCATTCTCTCTGTAACATCCCATTAAGTTTTGCATGTCTTGGTCTGTTACTTTATGCTATGAGCAAACGAGAAAGAGTCCTGTTTTGCTTGCTTCTCTCTTGCCTCTCTCTCTTTCTCTCCCTCTCTCTCAGTAACCTTAGTGATGATGGTAAGATACAAGCACATTTTATGGCTATTTTAAAACTATATGTGAAGCTGGGGCAGGGCGAATTAAAGTTAGATATTAATTTGATAATACAAATAATCTATATACAAATAATGAAAGTTATCATGTAGTTGCATTAGGCATCTCATATTCATAAATGCCAGAACTGCATTACATGTGAGACATAATATATTAGAAGATCTCTCATGACATGCAGATTTGCTTTCATATATGATCCTGATAGGTGTTTGAATAATAATTTTTGAAATCCTGCTGCCCAGGCATAAGAGGAGACGGGTGACAGACACTCTCATTGGGTAATAAAGTCACGTTAGCTAGCAGCCAGTGTTAGCATCTAACCCATTAATAAGGTGACTACTTCTGCCGCACTTTCAAGAGACAGGCCGCAATGGACAAGGTGCAGCGCGACAGCTGGAGTTTCCCCTGTGGCTGTTGCTTTGTCTTCAAATGAACTGGCACAGACAGATTCTAATAGGGAGGCGTTTACACCCCGCAGTTTTTCCAACTTCCAAGTCACCAGCAGGGGTTAAAGTGGCCAGAATAGTCTGTGATGGCACGCAGACACGTTTGATTCATAAGTAAACAAATCTCTCTAAACAGAGAGTGAGACAGATGAGAAGACCCACAGAATATGGAAATGTGACTGTATTAAACCACTCCATATGAACACAGTCAGTATGCATAAAGGTGTCAGTTATTTACAGCGGTTCTACAACCGTTATCATCTACATCCTCAGGTTTTCTTTAAACACGCCAGGTTTTTGCCCTGTCTGTCATTCTTTGCCAACTGACTTCCTGTGTATACCACCTTTATTTTTCTGTGTGAATCTCTGTTATCTCCAGAGTCACTACATTATTATAGTTGAATTTAGGTTTCAGTCTGTACATTAGTCCCTTCTGTTGTTGTTGTAGTTGTTGTTGTAGTCCTGAGTGGGATTTCTCTTCTTGACTTGTCTACCCATCATATCTGTTTTGGGTAAGAAAACATCATGGACTGAATTAGAATTTTCTCTTCCATTGTCCGGATTTTATGTATCATCAAAGTGCATGTCTATAAAGGCCTCACTAAACTACACCTCAGCAGCTAAAAGCTCTATTTTGCCTCCCAAAGACTGGTGGCAATCTTTGGCTGAGGCAAACTGTTCCTGAGACAGAAACTTAATAGTTTCTGACAGGGTGTGTGATTTCCTCAAAGCCATTTAGATATGGCCCGGGCCTCCTAAGAGCTAAAGACAGGATTCAATAAGTAATGCCTCAGCAGGCCCAAGCACCTGGCGATCCCCGTCACCCTCTGGCTGACTGTAATCGTTTGTGATAGCCCCCGTACGCTTGCTGGCCTCCCAACAGCACATGTTTCACTCAGGCTTTTAGACGGACATCAAAAAGCATTACCTCCACAGCAGTAGATGGGGGCTGGATGTGTGAAGCCAGGGTGGAAATAAAGACATTAACTCTGTCTGCAGACCAAAGATGCTCAACTGTGCTGAATGACAGAGTGCTGTGCTGATTAAGAGTCATTTACACACTGAAACCGAGGATATGTCAGTCATTCTTCTGTTATTTGTCTCAGTCAGCTGATCTGAAATGAATATCTGAATGTATAACATACTACAAACTCAAGGACCAAAGTTTGACAGGAGTCTCCTGTCTGTGTCCTCCAACTAGTTCTATTTCTCCTTCAAGTTAAGTGGAAACGGTGTGGTAGATCTTCTCAGGTTCTCTGTATATAGCGCTTTTGCATGGTAAATATGGCCTTAATGACTCAGCAGCAGGGGGCTCAACTGTTTAATGAGCACGCTCTCCCGCTCCACCACGATCAAATAGGAGCCTAATTTGATTTTCCCGCTTGACCTCTATTCCTCTCAGAAAACAACAAAGCGCGGGGGATTTTTCAAAGGCTTGTGCAGGAGTTTAGAAATTCAGATGTGTGTAGAGAAGGAGAATAATTATGAGATTTGCCTCATGAGGATATAAATGATACTCTAAATTATACACCTTTAGCAAGGTGTTACTTTCATACACAGAGAGGTATCAAGTGCAAAATTCATATTAAACAGAATGCCTGAAGGAACAGTTTGACATTCTCATTCACTTTGTTGGAGTATTAATTGAGAAGATTTATAGTATACTATGTACTGTACTATACTACATAGGATATATATTGCCATTTTTCCATTAAGTATAAATCTACCGCTAGTGCAACTTTTTGTAGTTTAGTAGTACTGTACTGTACACTACTGTAGTACTATGTGTTGGCTATGCACAGTATTTAGCTGGAGACCTGGATGACCTGGTGACTGCTCAAGAGTGCCCAAGAAATAGTCTGGTCAGCTTTTCACAGATGTTTTTCTATGGATTAAAGCAACGAGATATGATACACAGATTGTACGACCTTTGACAAATAAGATAAGATGGCCTGCTGGTTGTAACATTATATTTAATAGACCTCATGGTGGTATCAATCTTTGCATCCAGGAAAGCAGATAAGTCTTTTGCTAAATGTGTTGAACTCCTACATGAAGTATAACTACATGAAGTAAAACAGATAAACCAAGATTTTAAAGGAGGTGGTAGGTAGAGATTAAAGTCAGTGTTGTGTTTTTTTTTTTTTTTTTGCAGAGCTCCTGTTGGAAATCTGTCCTTTGACTTGATCCCCTGTGATGTGGCAGTGGAATAGACCACTTCAGAGGAGACTGGCAGACCATGGCGTCACTACAGAGGAAAACACACAGTGGGTGTCTAGACCAACAGTAGCTCATGTGCTGATACCATCACATCCGGAGACCACATGTGTTCTGTCCATCTCATGTCAACAGAGTTTAAGGAATCTGTTTTTTTAGCACAAGAAATAAATCCTTTAAAGCAACTACAAAGAACTTTTAACTGGATGACCGCTCTGTATGAGTAGTTTCAAACTATCATGACATGAAATTTGAAACTATCATGTATCAAGTTTATCTGTCATTTGTGCTCAATAACAAGTCATCATGAGAATTTAGTTTTAATATAATAACACTTACATAGAAAGGTCAGCTAAAAGTGAATGCTATTTTCAGCACTACAGTCTTTCAATCCCTAGTTGGACACACACGGACCTGGTAGTGACGCAGTGCATTCACAGTCTCCTACTGCTGCCTCTGAGCAGCTCCCCTGGAGCTGTTGGTGGCTAAGTGCCTCACTCAAGGGCAGCTCAAGAATAATTTTGTGAGGGAATAATAGCTTATAACTCATTCAACTTCACCACTTTTTATTGACTGGTTGGAGAATTCAAAGCAGAACCCCATCCCCCCACCCCAGCTGGTCGCAAGCTGCTTTGGAGTATTTGTTGTGAACTTGTGTAAACTGATAAATTCACAAAAAACTGAAAAAATACAATTGTTGAGTACCAATGAATGGGCAAAAGTGGTCATTTTTTATCAATTTTAAATGAAATCTGCAGCTCAAGAATGAAAGCAAGAAGAAGTGAATGGGTTCTGAATACTTTCTGAAGCCTTTTTATTTATGTTAGGTAGATGTCTTACAGATGGTAGATACACAAGTCAAGATTTTTTGGTCTTGCTTTTTTCATGTACAGGGGAATGTAGGGGTCTTAAATATATTGTTGTGATGTATACTATATATTTTGTAAAAGGCAGGGAGGAACCTGAGGACCAAAGGCGGTGAATTCATCGCAGCAGGGCTGTGAGACAAAATGCTTTCATGACACCTGCTGGTGTAGCATTCTGCTATCCAGACTCTGTTTCTTTCCTCCCACGTTATCCATCCATCAAACCGGTGGTAGGTGCACAGAGCATAGCCACCCTCCATTTGTCAGTGTCCATCAAAAGTGATAACATTCTCATTACATGCCTGCTGACCCTTTTAAAGACTAAAATAAACTCATTAGGTGTTGCAGGAAAATGTCACAAAGGATAAAATGCAGCCCACCACTTGAGCAAGATTAAGACTCCGATGCAGGGATTGCATCAACACGTTCCAGTGTGTCAATTCACACCCAGTGTTGTGATGGGATTGCGTAATCAGTCATGTTTTTATTTAATTGACTGGAGGACTCATGGTGAACAGACAGCTGTCACAACTGAAAAAAATGGAAATGAGAGAGAGAAAACAGAAAAGGTTAAGTAGGCAATGAGGCAGGATGGCAGATAGCGATCAGGAAAGAATTTTTTTCTTTACCCTGTTAATGAGATAAAATAAAGGTCAAAACAAAGCAATACCCAGGATAGATTATAAAATGATTACTCTCCTGTAAGGTAGTTTTTTTTCCACCTTAGTACTTTAAGGTTTTAGATGTTCAGCAAGCGTTAAAGGTTGGGTAAAGACTGCCATGCATCTTTTTCCCGTTCCTCACAATGCACGGTTGATTTTAGGAGCTGCCAATTGCTGAAACAACCAGTGATTAAATCAGTGCTGCATAATATGTCATAAAAAGAAAGCACAGCCAAATTTGCATGACTGTCTTGATTAAATATTAGTCAAAACACTCATGTGTTCTTCACCACTTAAAAAATTATATTGTAGCTGGACGCAGGGGACACTTTCCCTGATGGAGAGCACTTCAGTCATGATCACAAGTAGTAGGTGATCTCAATTGATATTCTGTTACTGATTACTAATTCTTGTTAAAAAAGCATCTACAGATGAGCAGGCAGGCAGGCAGGCATATGCACACTGTGAAAGAAACTGGGCAGGGAAGAAGAAAGAAGAGCAGAGAATAAAGACAAATGAGGCCACTAGTGCTGACATTTTATCACGGAGAATCACAGAAAACCAAGTCAAGCAGAGCATGCATATGTCCCTTCCAGAGCCTTGTGAATAGTGTGTGGAATTCAAATTTACCTGTTTTTTTTTTTAACCCTTCTTTTTAGCTTTACAAACCCACTTATTCATTCAGAAAGAGGCCGTCAACACAGCTGGGTGTGTGGGATCATTAAAGAAATGACATTAAGCTAAGATTGACAGAGATCACAGTATGTTCCTTAACAATCTTCAATCAACAATGTAATCTATATGTTATTATGGTGTCATTCAGCTGATTGATGACATGAAAACCTTATCATTTGCATGTAGATGTGGATGCCATAGCAGAATGGCAGGATAGTGCATGCAGCCTCTCTTAGACTAAATTCAAATAAATAGGCAACTTTTAGGGGTTTTTTTTCACTTGCATCACAGGACTTTGTTAATAAAGCAAATCAAAATATGGCTAAGTAAACACAACTGTCATAGAGTATGAGGTAATGCATATTCTGATTCTGCACTTGAAGCCATCTGTCAAATGTATCGATTCAATTGTATACAATGTAACATATGATGTATTGTCAAATAGATGTTGTCAAATTACAAATTCACTGTAATTCATCCTCAGTGTGTATACCGCATTCCATCAAAACCCAATCCGATAGCTGTGGACACATTTCACTAAAACACATGAATATGAACCTCATGGTGGCGCTGATGGAAAAGTCGGTGGGACTTCATCCCCTGGGGAGCATGAATGTCAGTATATATCATCTAACATGTCATTGCAACCAGTTTTGATATATTTCAGCCCAGACCCCAGTACCAGATACATTCTCCACTGAAATGCAGTATAATGGCAAAAAAAAAAACGTCATACTGTAGTTTGCATATATAATTGTACACAGTAAATCTGCATGGTGACATTATATTGCTTTCTATAGACATTTGAAGCAGCCTGGCTTCAGGTTTAGTGTATGTTTCTCATAAGATGCAGAGATCAGTATTCACTGGTGCTGAGGTTCTTAGTGAGCGAAATAAATATGTAAAATCCTCTTCACCTTTGTTGGGAGACATTTTGAACCTCAGTTTACTGACTCTAATGCAGCTTCTAGCTTTTTATTGACACCCCTCACTGATGAAACTTGTCCTTTTTCTGCACTAAGAGAACAGAGAGTAACAGAGTAAAGTAGGCCTCTTCACCAACTGGCTAATGAATTCAACACACACGTGACCCCAGTCTTGTTTAATTAGTCACCAAGACAACCGGTTAGCAGGCCGGCTTTATTAATTTCTTTGTGTGTCTGTTGAGTCCAGGTATGGCAAACACGTCCCCTCCTCTGGGAATGTTTGTGTGTTTTCAGTGTGTTGTTTCACAGTGCTCTTCACCTATAGTCGCACTGTGAACAGCTGTGGCCTCGGTGACAGCCACACACCGCTCATTCCTCGCGTGGCCATTTCCCCCGGACCCCCTGCTCTGCACTTCAGTCCGAGCAGCGGCGCGCACCGTGTGCAGTCCGCGTAGAGCGAGAGCACAGCACATCCCAGACAGTGCTCTCTCCCTCTCCTCCTCTCTCCTCTCCTCTCTCTCTCTTTCATTCACAGCAGCATGGATCTACCCTCATAGCAGAGCAGAAGTCTTGTTGAGCAGTTGGCAAGTTGGCTTCTCGTTTAGGAGTGAAACGGGAGCAGAAACAAAAATATTTCTTCTTTTCCTGCCCGGACGAGATTCTTCTTTCACCTCTGCGCATCAACTTAACTGTTGGTTAACCCAACACGATGACACCGACCGGGCTACTCCTGCGCGTTCTGCTCCTGCTCTGCTTCATCTCCACCACAGCGGGCAATGCATTCGCGTTCACCGAGGAGCCCTCGGAGAGAGTCGGGAAGGCGGACGGGTACTGTAGTCGGATATTACGGGCTCAGACCAATCGCAAGGAGGGCAACAACGAATTTCGCCTCCGCGTTGAGGGGGATCCGGAAAGCTACCAGCCGGGGAGCACTTACAAAGGTCGGTGTTCGCCTGTGAGACTTGCGCGCAGTGCCTTGGCACAATGTGCGTATTTGTCAAATTAACACCCGTGTGGAGTCAGTCTGTTATGCGAAGTTATATAAATAAGTTTCAACAGGATCATTTCTGACCCATCCCCAGTGTTTACGTCCTAAAATTAGCCCGAACTGTGGGATGTTTGGAGAGAGAAGAGACAACCGTACACCCCAGTCCGAGAATGTGTATTTTAAATATTGATGAGATAATCCTTTATTGACCCACAACAGGGACATTTACAAATATTGAAAACTAAATGTGACCTAACTTCATTCAAACGAATCTGAACACAAGCATATACAGTCTAAATGCTCAAAAATGTGAAAGTGTGTAACCCCGAAATTTTCTCTATCATAAAGATAAACGTTATAACATACTTGTTACATTTTCTGCTTAACATTTCACTTTTCACTTCTTTGTTTCAAGTTGAAGTTGTTGGGTACTGTAAATGAGCATGTGCCATCTCCACGGGCGCCAATGCCCGTCAAAGCGTTGCACATTGTATTCATCATGTATTCAGCTTTAATCAGAAATTGTTTGACAGAATGAACTCCAAGTGAGGAACAGGAAATCACAGTTTTTTTTTCCAATTAAAACCTATCAGCTGCACTGGAAACGAGTCATTTTGAAGTCTAAAAGTCATATCTCAAGATGCTGATAAAGTTGTCAAGTACAGAAAATTAAATTTTACTCAAAGTAATTGAACATTCTTTCATGTTGCAGGACTGCAAAGTGCACAAAACACTATCTTCAACATCTTATAGAAAAATAGTGCTGGGCTGAGAGTGAGCAATTATAATTACCCTTATCTGAACTACATCCTCATGAACAGGTGAAATATTTGATTGTAGGTGGAAAAAAGCAGAGTTATGTCAGAATACATTAGATTCCTTCAGAGCTCAGTACATGCCATGTTTTTTTTCTAAATGCAACACTTCTCATGTGGGGAGTTGGTGAGGGCCACTGTAGTCTCCTGCCTGGAATGAAGATTGTGGTTCATCTTTGTTCTGTTTGGATTGACACCTGCTGTCTCTCTTGTTTGCTTCCATCCAGTGAATGTGATTGCAACCAGCTCATCCTACTTCAGAGGGTTCACCCTTATTGCCTTGAGAGAAGGCACAGAAGGAGACAAGGATGAGGACTATGCTGGAAATTTCCAGGTAAGACACTGCTGAAGGTGTGAATGTTGGTTTTGAAATAGAAAAAAAAATCTTTGTTTTGGTTTGGGTCAGGGTCACATGAAAAATCATCACCCAGCTCTCATCCTGGTCTGACACACGTAGTCCAACTGACGTTTAATGCTCATCCTTTATTTTGTTGATGACATACATTTGCATTGATAGAAGTAGACAGCTCATACTGTCAATGGGTGCAGGTGAGGTACGGTGGGGGTGGGGATGGTTCTTAACAGTTTTTTTTTTTTTTGCGCAGTCTTCCTGTCTTCACATGTCAAAGTGTGATTCTTCTCACCTCACCTCCTTTAATAGGCTTGATGTAGAATATGAAAAGAGCACACACTCAGCTCAGCTCCATGGAGCTGATTCTCCCTTGCCAGACTGAGAAAGCACTTATGGGGAATTTGTGTTCTCACAATAAGCTGTACAGTTCATGTATGTAGGACGTGTACAGTTGGTGTAGTTAAGAGGCTAATTAACATCTTGTACAGGAAGGTCCAGCTGGAATACTTTACGATGGAGGGAGAGGAGAGAGTGGGGCTGAGAGTGTGAATGGTGGAGACGGAGAAGGCAAGGAAACTGATGTAGATAGGCGCATGTGATAATGGTGAAATTGTGATGTTTTTTTTTAATTGAAATGCCGTGTGAGAATTAAAATCTGTGTGTCTGTGTATAGAGAGAGGAACGATAATAACCATATGATGAATACAGGCAAGGCTTATACCTTATAATACACAAGGTGACATCCTTTTTTCTTTTTTCTTTTAAGTTTTTAAAAGAAGGGATGAATTGGTTTTAACTTTTAACAAATATTTAACAAATATTACTATAAAATGCTGGAATATAGCAGGAACCTGTAAGGTACACCCAGATTTAACCTTAGCTAAATTCCTATTCCTGCCCACAACTTGAACTCATATGTTTTCTGAGAGCAGACTTTGTAAAGGAGAAGTTGTTAAATAGCTTTAACAGTATGTATGGAGGTCTTTTTCTCAGACACTTGTGAACCTGTCACTTTCAGTTGCTTCCCACATAAAACCCTATTATTTTACTGAACCTGTAGTACAGTATATAGGAAGGTTTGCACAGCCGCCCTCAGGCTCCTCAGATCACAGTTATTGCCTTGCTGGGGCACTCTCCGTGAACCTGAGCCTTGAATATGGGAGGACATAAAAAGCAGGAACATTTTATTTTTGTCCTGTGCGCAGCTCACATCTCATTACCCAGTGTTAGCAACGACAAATTTTTTTTTCTGTTTTATTTGTCCTCGCAATTGATTTCATGCTGTTGTTATTTAGAGCCAGCCTTGAGCATAAAGAGGGAAAACGCTACATCATTTAGTCACGTTAAGTCACTTTGCTCTACACATGGGAGGGAGAAAGTAGTGATGGTTAGAAGTGTTACCATGGCCCAAAGATGTTGGCATCAAAAGGAAAGAGAATGGATGCATCATTAGTGGGACCTGCCTTTGATTGGGCTTCTGCTAGATTTTAAGAAGTTGAAGATCTCTTTCACAGCTGCAGATGGGCACCTATCTAGTTGTAAGCACCATGTGACATTGCTTTAATAATAAACTGCTGTCCAAAGAGATATCCCTCTATCATCACCTGCTCACTTGGTCTTTCATGTTTTTGTCTTGCCAAAACACACACACACACACACACACACACACACACACACACACACACACACACACACACACACACACACACACACACACACACACACACACACTACTTTTCTCT
>OMNW01005752.1:1357-18389 GCA_900303245.1 Selene dorsalis | reverse complement strand
TTAATTAGATTGAATATAACTGACATAACAGAGTAAATGTAATTTAATTGAGGTTATTCAAATTTATTTCATTGGTTACATTTAAATAATCTATTTTTATTAGATTAATTAAGCTCCAATTTAAGTAAATGTAATATATGCATTCATTTTTTTCATCTAATTTGATGCAATTAGTCAATTATTTATTTTCTTTCTTTATTTTTTAACACAATTTAATAGATAGATTAGAAAATAGATTTAATTTAAATTTTTTATTTATTCAACATTAATGCAGTCCTAGATTTTTTCCAGTAACAGTGCTGTTATATGCCTTTTGTTACTTTCTCTAAATTCCAGTTCTGGTATCAGCTTAACAGAGCACAACACGGCTGAGTTTAGTTTGATACCCCAGAACAATCCAAGGTATCCAAGCAGTCCAGCTGGACAGGACCCACCTGGATCAGATTTTACCCGGCACCTCCATCCAGCAGCCCATTGTTGGGTTTTATTCCCATGGAAACCTTCCTACAGCCATAGCTGGTGTAAAAGGCTGGTGTTTGTGGGGACGTTTGGTGCCTGGAGGCTTGATTTCTGTTGTTGTTTTTGTAAGTCTGCTGGCCTCTGAAAAGGTTTGTTTGTGGTTGATTTACATGTCAAGGCCTCTCTCAGACCCACGTTTCCCACCATCCAGTGGAACACAGGTCTTACAGCTCAATCTAGAGAAGCTTCCCTTGGCGTCATAATAGAAGAGGATCAGTTCATGTCAATCAATCAACAACTACTCAGTAGTAGTTGTATATATTGTGTATGTATGTGTACATTTTCAAAGCACCTTATTCATAGTGCAATGAAAGAATGATTCACCTAGTTGCAGTAGATCTCTCTTTCAGTTTTCTCTCAGCTTTGCAACCCTTCATTTCCATGTGAGTGTGTATCTTAATACCAATGCATGTCTTTTGTGGTCTTTGTCTGAGGAACTGAATGCCTCTGTCTGGAAAACAGCTGGATTTGGCTGTGTCACCATGTGCTCTAAAATCTGCTTTTTACCTGCTTCCGAGGAAAAATGATTATGAATAACTCTGCACCTGTTCCATTTGCCAGACAACACTGTTCAGACGCCCATCAGATCTTTAATACCAAGACTTTCCTCATCTCCTGCAATCTGTTGTCTTTTTCTTTCTTTACACAGCTTCTCCTCCTTTCCCTTTCCCTCCTACTTTTTTCCCTTATGCCTACATTTGAACTTCCACCAATCGTCATTCCTCACTGCCTTCACTCTTCTTGTTCGCTCTTTGTAGAGCAAGCATTGTGCAGAAGAGGATCATTTATTTCCAGGATGAAGGCTCACTCACCAAGCGAATGTGTGAGAAAGGTAGGTCTCTCTTATTGACATGGAATAAATAATTTATCATGAATAATTTTTCTTTCGATCTCCCTGCTGGCACTCCATTTCACTCCCCACTGATAGTCTCTTTTTCATTTTTCTTTTACTGTTTACTGTCATTCTTGGTTTTACTGTAGGGATATTCCTCTTGGCTCTTATGTTCTGGCATGTGAATGCTTGTAAATGAGTGTGACCCCCTTCCTGTGCATGACATTGGATGCCACACTGAGCAACAGATCAAAAGAAATGTGCTGCACATCCTCCCCTTTCCTCATGTCCTCCCTGTGGCTCCTCACTTTCTTAAACCTTTCCTTTCCTGTATGATGGGCGCAACTCTCATCTGCTCCCTATACTAATGAGCAACCTCTCAATGCCTATCACAGGTGTTTGTGTTTCTCCCTTGCTCATTTTACCTTTCACCCATCTACCCTCTGCTCATGTCTCCGCAGAATCCCTGTATGGAGATGCCACAGATAAACCCCTGCTCGACTGCTGTGCCTGTGGAACAGCAAAGTACAGAGTCACTTTTTTTGGGAACTGGTCGGAGAAGATTCACCCCAAAGACTATCCTCGTAAGCACCAGCTCCTCTGTTTGTCCTTCATGCCACCACAGCTCTAACACATGCCTACAAATATGGTGATAGACTATTCTCTGTTTTTACTGTCATATAATCCCATGAAAAGACCGAAACCAACAGTGAATTGGTCTTGCTATAAAGTATTGCAACATGGTCCTCCAAACGCTATTAAAAACACATTAATGAACATCACTTTTGCACTCGCTGACATGTTCCTTCATTATGATGATATGCATAGTGCTTCTGCTGAAGAGCAACACACGTGGCTTTGGACTCGGAGACAGAGAAAGCTCAACCATATGTTCTCCGCATGTACGTGGATCAGCCCTTATATGTGGTCTGCAGTAGTCATGTGGATTTTGAACTATAGCATTACACTTGAGTGTGGTGTGCGTATAACCTTGAGCCACACTATCAGGATGTGAATGGACTTAAGGATTACACTAGCTCTCTTGTCTAAATCAGGCTCTCTTCAGTCAGATCAATATACTGATTAGGGTAGAGTAAGATAAACCCTGAGATTGAGCAGAGCCCTAATTTACTGTCTTATGGAGGTAGTTGTTGGTATGTGACTCACTCATACGCACATACACACAAACACAGATTCTTAAAAGAGGAGAGGGCAAGCTGTGTGCTCTCTGCTTCATCCTCACTCTCAGGATGCTACAGCTGGATTTCTCCTTGCACAAAGTCATATCCTATGAAACCCAGGCATTATAGCAGTGCACATCATGTACCAGACAATAGTGTTCACTGACTACATTACAGTAAACACATGAGACTCTGTCCTTCTTTAAGTTTTCTTAACCTAATTTTGTCTTTTTCTAACAAGTTGCCTTTATTCATTTTTTTTACTATGTGAGATATTCCACTGTGTCACATATCATCCTTCTATTTTTACCATATGTCCTTCAAGTGCAGTAGCTATTGGTGACACACATTTTGAGACCAAAAAGTCTTTGTAAAACAGGCCAACAGAACTTTTTATTTTTTTTAACTGCCAACATGATAACCTTGACAGCTATTTTCTTTCTCCTTTTTGTCCCCATAGTAAGTCATGCAGCAGTGCATGGCTGTTCACCCCAAGTGACTACAGTTCACCTGGACATAGGAGACAGAAAATGGCCTGGTTGTCAACAAAGATCTTTGTGGGAGTAGCAGGAGCGAGATGGAGAGAGAGGGAAGAATTTAGCAATCTTATATTGACCAAATAAAGACATACCTCATCATAGTCAGTTTCAATTTACAGAAGGGAAGCAGTGTATCAAAGTTCAGGCTGAAAACATGTACACTGAAAAAACAGCTGCCTTCCATCTTCTACCTCCCTACACTGTCCAACACCTTATGACTGGATCAATGGGACTGGTACTATAAAATGCGAAAAGGCATCTCATGTTGCTTATGTAATCTTTCCTGTTTCTTAAAGTTGCTTCCACTCTTACAAGGACCTAAAAGCCTTCAAAGATTACAAAGAGAATACAGATTAATTGTTATCATGTCCCTGCTGCAAGCTATGAAAAATGTATGTGTTCTTCGACCCCAAACATACAAAACATTTCAATCTGACCAATCTGACCATCGTTGAGAAGTTACCTTTAACAGTCTGTTTGACCATATTTTGGCTCATTATGGATGGATGGATGTCTGGCTGGCCATATATTTTAAACAGAGGACTGTAAACCTGGTTTATTCTTTGATATTCTCTCACCACCACTCACCTCTCTTGGTTTCACACTGGAGCTCTCATAGTCCTTCAACATGAACTGCCAGGCAGATGCATTTGATGTACCTGGCACACAAAAGTGTTTTACCATTCACCATTGACAGCAATAAGAAGAGGGCGCCTTTCACTGCTAAAAACACATTCAGATCAGGCCCCAAGAGATGATGAGGCAGGTCGTTTGAAGTTGTGGTCATCATTAGTCTTTAACTGGGACACCGGAAGAGTTAGGTGTACGGTGGCCTTGAGAGCTCAACACACTGCATATTGAGAAAACACATGCAAAAAATACATCCAATCTTACAGAAATTTTGACATTTTGTTATTACAATACATGCCTGCAAATGTCAGTGCAGTTTGTGGGGCATTTTGGGCATTTACACGTGACCTTTTCAATAACCTTGTTTCTTTAATAACAATATTTAGTGCAAGATTGGGAATATGTACATCCAGGATATGTCAGGCTCAAGGTGGCAAGGTGTCTACTCCATAACCTAACAGTAGCAGAACTACAAAATGTGTCACAGATACCTGATAAAACCGTAATTTTGGGAACACTCTCTAGCTTTGCTTAAAAGCAAATTTCTAAATCTAAGTGAATTACAATTGTGTAGCAGTAAAAAGTGAAAATAGAAATGCCGTATTTGAAAGTGGTTAGACATTACCAACATTAGCTCAACCTGTAATGTCCGATGAAGAACTGATTAAAATTCAACAATACACTGTAACAGGAATACTGCAAACACAGGGATTAGATTGTGAGGATGATTAATCTTTGTTAAGCCTTACCCTGGGAACCAGCAGAAGGCTGAAAAGGGTGACTTACAGAACTGCAGAGTAAGGACTCTATTTAGGGCATAAAGATGAGAGCGGGGACCACTGGCCTATTTGACTAAACCTCACTTTGACTAACTAGGTGGCATAATAGTGTTCTTTCAAATCGATCAGTGGCAACTGGGTTTTATGGCCTCAAAATTTGGGATGGTAGACCTTTGATGGGGTCTGTAACGTGCACTTTAAAAGTGATATGCCTGCATGTCATTCTAGTCTGTGTATAATAACATCTCAGGCAGGGGGATAGTATAACAGTGAGGGAGGTAATAAAGGCGTACAAGACACTTTCTCTGCTGTTGAGATAGAAATGTCAAACCACTGAAGACCCACAGTGAGATAGTTAGGACCTCAAAATGACCTGCAAACATCAACAGTGATCACATCAGTGCTGGATGAGTAGCTGTACTCCATGCATTATTATATCTCACACAACAGTGGAGGGCACCACAGGGCTTTACCTTCCACTGTCTCAAAGTTAATTATGTAAGGCTCAAGTTTGTTAAAGCCTGCGCTGTCACCTCTGACGGATCATCACAGATACTACCTACTGCTGCATTCTCTGTAAGCTCACAGGTTTATAGGCAGACACGGAGCTCCAATCGCCCTCTTTTCTGTTTGTCACTTGGGCACACACATCTTTGTTCTGAATGAGTGAGATAGCCAGAGCGAATGAAAGGATTATGAGAGCATAACATTTTATAATACAATGTAGGTGGTTTGCAACAACATGGAATATTTTTTAGACTGAAACAAATCACTATTCATTATAAATATTGTGGTGCATCAACAGAAATGCTTGGACTGTCAGTCTGACAGCCTGACTGATAGGACAATCAGCTGTTATCTGCTACAGTGAAAGAGGAAATGTTTGCTAAGTGTATGGTGCAGAGATACTTCAACACCAACACCAAGCAGTCTGAGAGTGTCAAACTTATGAAGCATTTTTGTTGTGTGACTTTCCCAGGTCGTGCCAATCACTGGTCAGCCATTATCGGTTCATCCCACTCTAAGAATTATGTGCTGTGGGAATATGGTGGCTTTGCCAGCGAAGGAGTGAAACAAGTAGCTGAGCTGGGCTCGCCGGTCAAAATGGAGGAGGAAATCAGACAGAAGGTAAGATTCTCTACCCCTGGAAAATAACGGACTTACATGTTTTTTCACACCCACTACATGCATTTTTGAAAGGTTAAGGTATTTACCAAAAGCATGAGTTCATTTATACATAGTAGCTTGCCTTTTTGTCTTGGAGACTGGTAAAAGATAAGTTATATAACACCATAGGAGCCTCAGAGGATGTTCTCGGGATTGCACACCTGAGTTCAGCATGGGATGAATTGCTTTGACGTTGTTGTCCAGCTTGATTAGTGCTTTCAAGCATCTACGCTATTCTTAGCCCTCCTCTACATCTCCTGTGCTCACTTCACCAATACACAGGATTTGGGAGGCATACCTATCTCTGTAGTAACTGGTTTAGATGTTAAAAGAAAAGGATAGATGGAACTTTTTTGGTGTGCCGTGAAATAAGGCCTCTTGTGCCTCCAACAGGCTCAGCATTAAATTCTTGCATATCAGTTCATGTTCAATCAGGCTCTGGGCCATGATGCAGTCCTCATTCATCATCAACATAGTTAAATAGTAATTATTGGAGTTGTCCTCCCTGCAGTGCCCAAGGGACACTTTCTATAGTTGCACTTCACTCAAGCTGCCTCTTAAACCTTTCACCTTACTACTGCATATTAAATTTATATATATTTGTTGTACTCCACTTCTCATCTCCTTTCTCCCTCCTTGGACTTCTCTTTATTATTTCCACAAATAGCTTGGTATATCTTTCCTTCTTCTCCATAGCTGTCTCTCTCAGTCTTAAAATAACCCGTGCTGGCAGAGCAGATGTTCCTGCAGAGTGCTTATTGTTGGCTAATACTGAAGACCTGGAGTCACAGCAGATAATGAGAGCGTAGTGTGAGCAATAGGGTCTCTGTGTCATTGCTGCCTTCCCACTGCTATAACAGCACACTCTTTTTATATTTCATATTGGTCTTATCTCTCTGCCTGGATCATTAGATGAGTTTCTTCTAAGCTTAGAGTGAGTGAAATTATGCGCATTTTGACAGTCCAGCATAGTAAGTATGTTGAAAAACATCCATTTTATTAGTTAATGTTGTTGTTTGCAGTCGAGTTGTTTCTGAAATGCGTGAAACCAGAATTCATTTAACCCCACAATCAATCATACATGCCTACCCAGAGACCTGTTACATAAACCAGGCGGGTTTTTGTAGGTAGGTTGAGAATCATGAAAAGAACAGAAAATAGTTGGGTTGCACAACATATGCCCCTCTACATGTCAAATAATAGAGTCAACTGATGGAAGCGGAAAAAATAAGACATTTTCCTCACCGCCTGTCATCATATCATCACCCAGTGTGGCGTGGCTCAAGCTGTGGTTGTCAAGATGAACCGCTCAGTAGTCAAGTGGGATCGACTGACACGAGATTACAGGGTGATGATTACACATGTGATCAATATAAACCCTGATTGTTCTGATACTAAACTGCAAGGAATTATTTACTGCCTGAAAAAGCCAATGCATAATGAACCTTCTTCAATACTCTGTAGAGCAGCATGGTGGTGCTGTGGCTGGGACTGTTGTCTCCCAGCAGGAAGGCTCTGGGTCTGGGGTCTTTTAGTGTGGAGACCTGTGACCTTAAGCAGTATGGCTGATGAATGAACAGCTTAGAAGTGCAATTTATGTTTGTTTGCAATTAATGTGTGCAAGTGTCTTTGTAAGTCAACATACTTTATGACAGTACTGTAGGTAGTCAGAGATGACCACACTGAGCCTTTTTCATGTCTTTTTGTCCTCAGCCATAACAGTGAAACTGGTGACTGGTTTGGCTTGGAGTGTATCCATAGCCTGTTTTAAGGGTTGTTTTGAAACTTTTTAGTTTCTGTTATTTTCAACAGATCAATCACAACATTAAAACCAGTCACCTGTTTCAGTCTTATGGCTGATTGGTGTATGGTTTCTTTGTGATTGACAGTTATAGTGAAGTGTTTTGCAGTCTTAGACAACTACTGCGCATATTCATTGTGTCCACCACTCTACAACTAATACAGCACAGAGCATGTGTCAATGCCCTTGAGGTAAGGAGGGTGGATGAAGTACAGCAGCTCCCTCTTTGGAGCTGTGCAGAGCTTCATGATAAACGCTGACACAAACAGAAAGCTGATTCCCTTTTATGTCAGGTGCGGCATCAGGGTAGTAGCTAGCGATGAATGCAAAATTGATATTCATAGCCAGGCTTCACTCCAGCCAAGAGACACACTGATCAGAGTGTTCATACAAACTTCCATTTGCAGAATCAGGCAGGCATGCAGACCGCACAAACATGTACGCACACACAGACACACAAAGCCCTTTTTATCCTGCTCATGTCAGTTCAGAGCGTGATGGCTTTATTTTATATCAGAGTTTGTCACCCTTTCAGGGCTGGGACAAAGGTGTGCTGTACCATCTGTTTGCTGCTGCTGCTCATCAGATTTGTGAGGAAAAAAATGTTGTGTGCCTCAGAATGAAGACATCACTGGAATCGGCACTTAATTAAACTGCAAAACCACAGACAACAGCAGTGGTTTTTTGCATGTTCTCAAGGCTCTTAAAATACAATTTATATATACTAAAATTAGAACACACCATGTATAGACATGTTGCTTTGCCTGCTCATTTCAGTGGTTGCGATGTGACCGGCTGGTAATAAAAATATGATTGCATGTCAGAGCTCTCTCAAACACAGCTTTCACCCACACAATCTCAGGAACTCCGCACCGCACACAAGCAGTCATCACACCATGCCACTCATCACAGTGAAACAGTCCTGGATTGTAAGCGTGACCGTTACTACCCTTTTAAGAATTCATATATTGAAATGAACAACATAAAATTGCGATCCCAATCCACAGAACAGGGTATTTTGATTTGATTC
Organism: Selene dorsalis; assembly: GCA_900303245.1. NCBI lineage: Eukaryota > Metazoa > Chordata > Actinopteri > Carangiformes > Carangidae > Selene > Selene dorsalis. Next base: position 9,911 of record OMNW01005752.1, on the reverse strand, counting down.
ATGATGGCTTTCCGCCATAAACGGAGATCAAATTTGTATATTTTCAATCTACTATAACCTCTGGTTGGAAGTGTTGTGAAGTTTAGTACATAGAGTAGTGGGAGAAGGTCAATTACAGAAAGCAATCAAGGACTTTTTTTTTTTTTTTTTCAAACTGTTCTTGCAGATGTGGAATACTATTCCATTTGCCAGGTACAAATGTTGTTATCAGAGGACTTGGCAGCACAGGGATGCAGCCTGAGTCCATTGTTGTTGTTCCTCCTTTCATGTCTGAGGTGATTTGTATATGCATTCAGTCATTACAGAAGCTCAGTGTGTCACTAATGAGAAGTTTAATGAGACTGTCTCCATGGACCAGTGACCAGGGCCAAGGCCTCAGACGGATTATGAAATCTCCTATTTCCTCTCGCAGTGTGGGGCGTTTTTCATTATTGCACCATACGGATGCTTACAGAATCCTCTGTTATCCTCTGCTCCACAGCTGTCCCACAGAGCAGGGACTGCACAACTCAGGATGGAGTCAAAAAGAGACATTACAGATTAATGACAGGAACTGCAGATCTGTCACTTGATACAGCTCTGATTATTTAGTGCCCAGGAGCTTTTTTTTATATATATATACCCAGATATACATACAGGTGATACATCCATGGGATCCCTAAACTCCTCTTTAAATGTCAGAAGTTGATACAGAATATTCAAATGTCAGAAGTCGATACAAAAGATTCATAAACTGTAAAGATTTTTTTAAACGTCAGAAGTCGATACAAAAGATTCATATAAAGATTTTTTTGAACAGTGTTGTTGATTATTATGTAACAGTCAGATTGCAAGGTTGACAAAAGCCCTTTCACAGTCTAGAAGGAGCTTCAGCGCTGACTCCCACATGAATAGAACAACAGGTATTATGGAATAAAATAGCAGCAGTTAATGTTTCTCCCTCTGCTACTCTCTCTGTGCGCCTCACAAGGATTGAAATGGTAATTCTGCAACTCTGTAGTCTTGAGAACAGTAAGGGCTACCATCTGTAAGTGGGTGGTCTATAGTGAGTAGCGTGGATAGAGAATAATATATATGCAGCATCCTTTGGGTTCTTGACTTTCTCTGAGTAGTCAGGTGTGTATGTGTGTTTCTCTTTGTGAACACAGAAATACTTTGCTTTCACAACACTGAGATAAGCATTCTTCATGTGTCTTGTGGCCGCGTTGACTCGTCATAAACCTTGTCAGAGTTTGTTACGTCTGGACAAATGGTGTCAGGGACAAGAGCTGCAGGCTGCTGTGTTGACCCTGTGAGACTGAGGGGGTTGGCAGGGAGGACTTTGAAATAAAACAATTTTATTTAATGACACCAATCAACTCCTCCTGTCTGCTGATTTCATTTCCTTTTTATTGCTGTCTGACAAATGCATCCTTGAGTGCTTTGAGACCATCTACTGAGCTGGGTTTCAATCCTGTCATTGTTGAACCAGTGGCACACCTAACCACAGTGTTTTTGCAAAAGACATATAGAAAGTGTGTTCATGGGCTGCATGCAAACATTTTTACTCCAGTCCAATGAGTACGCAACTGAGGAAAAAAAACATGACATGAGCACATGACACTCACATTAAAAATGCACACTGTCTCCTGACTAAATACACTTAACAGTTGACATTTTGATAATGAGCGATTGTAAGTTTTCTTTTTTTCCCCTCTGCACATGCCTCCTATAAGACCTGTATAAGGTCAGCAGATTAGAGAAGGCTGAATGACTTGGGCTCGGTTGTTTCTGTGCATCATTAAGTTTTGTAATGTCTTTTTAAGATCCAATCTTTTATCAAACAGCAAGAGATCAAACTGTTCTTCACCTTGATGTCACTCAGGCCCTGTGTTTCAGCCCACACAGTTGATTAATTCCTGGGCCTACTAATTATCTTGAGAGTGTATCTGGTGGTCCGTGCAGCATATAAGCATGTATGATACATCAATGAAACTCACTCCCTTTTATGTTCTATGAAGGCGTCTAGTTCGTGATTACTCAAAATACCCGCTCGTAAAATGCACCTGCCTATTTTATGGTTGTATTTCAGGCGATTATAATTGCTGAAACGTGTGGTTGAAATAATGCACTCATGTTCTCCATTGTATGAAGTCACAGACACAGGAAGACAAGTGGCATGCTGAAAGGGGTCAAGTTGTGTTGAGGCCAGGTGAAAGCAGTTTGGATTCACAGTGGTTCAAACTTTTCCTTTCCTGAGTGCCTCTCAGCCAAATCGTCTCTCATTCATATTATAATATAATGAAGCACACAGAGGAAACTCATCAGGCAGAGGCCGTGTACTGAATCTTTGCCAGGGGAGTGACTGCCTTTCAACTTTAATGTCGATTAACTGATGTACAATATGCCAGAATGATAACACGTGGTATCTTTTTATCCCTCACAAATTGTTCATTTCTTTTCACAAAGTAATATGTTAATTTGTATATTTTCCTTTTGGGTTGGCACATTTCAGTTTTGCATGGCTACAGTGATAACTTCTATGTTGCAGGGGCATGGAAAACAGTATCTGTTCTGTCAGAGTGTATTAAAGTGTGAGAAATCAAAACTGCAACTTAGCCCCATGAAAACAGCAGAGTTGGATTGGGGAGCTGTAAACATGTTCACTTGTAAGACACAGGCTCATCTCTGTTTCTGTCATCCTTTTCACTCTTTCTTCTCTCTGCATATCATTTGTCATTCTCCTTGTATTCCTCATGTACCTTTCTGTGCATGTGCTGCTGCATGAGGTCAGGTTTGCCACAGTGGGATAGCAATTAGCTATAAAGGGGCCTCCCAGAGGAATAAGTCGTGACCCTAGCTTTGCATCGAACCTTGCCAAGCCATGGTGGAATATGCCAAACCCCAGTGGGTGTACGAGCATGCAGACAGTCCCTTGCTCTTCATCAACCCCCTGCCATGGCCACTTCTCCCTCACTATGCTGCACTTCTTCCAGTTTTGTTTTCTGGGTATCTTTTAGCCTCGCAGTTTAAAAAATAAGTCAGCACCGGTGTTTAGGAGGGAATAATTCTTTAATTTTGGCTGGCAGCCCTCTCTTGGTCTGTCAAGTCAGCTTTATGAGGCTCGCAGAGATATTCCTGTTCAGGAAAACAAAGCTCTCAGAAGCCTAAATGCCTGCCTTGGTTCCCAGGACTGTTATTATGATTGCCGAAATTGAACAGTACAGCCAGAGGCAAGCACATTTTGAAAGGCAGTGGGGGTAGAGTTAGCCAATATGTGCTTTGTGTATGTGTGTCTGGGTGTGCACTTGCACACAGTGTGGGCATATGAGTGGGTTCTTTATTTTTTTTCTCATAATGAACAAGTCAGAGCAGTGCAGCTCTTTGCCATTAAGGGAACGCAAGTCTCAATTGCCTCTCATGCAGGTGTTTTCATGTAGCTGGCATGTGTCTCTGCTTGATTTGACCTGGTCTGTCTTCATGTTCATGTTCATCTGCGTGTGTGTGGGCCTGAATGTTGACTTAACCGGTCCTTGGTGTAGCTGGCTGACTCAAGACTAAGAGCAACGTCCACAGTCAGAGGAATAATAGATGGATTATTCTGGAATCTCAGACATCTTGGCCAGAGGGAGCTTTGATAAAGCCATCCCAGTGTCCAGAGAACTGACTGGAATAAGAGAGCAGTAGCATGCAAAGCAGAGAGGACAGGACTGCACTCCAGTTCCTCCTGTTAGTGCACCACAGCGTTCGATGATTAAACATGTGCCTTGTTTGTCTCATTTGAATATGGTAGGACTTCTCTGAATATTTGTCTGTCCCTGTCGGTGTGAGATGACTCAGTTTAGGGAAATTAAAATTCTAATTTGTGCTAAACATTGGAGTGTTTTGATTTTAGCGTTATATCTGTAGTCTCTAAGGGAAATCATTCCCCTTTTTATCATTTATAAATCAGGATTATTAATACGTCTCATGTGGTGTTTACCTCCTAAGTGCTTTTCATATTGCCTGCTTATGAATTCAGTGTTAGGAGTTCATGTTTAATATGTCTGTATCTGTTTATTTGTGTGTGTGTGTGTGTTGTTGGTCTGATTCTGTTGTGTAGTGCCAAAACTGCCACAGCTTGTAAATGGAGAACACAGAAGTATAAGAAGTGGTGGGAGAAAGTGTAGAGCGCATGTAGAAACAACTCAGCAGCAGATTGGTGTAGACATTGGTAAGGAAGCACATGTACGAGACCATTTATCTCTGGCATGTTTACTCAAATGTAAATGTGTGTTTTAGATGAAGGAAAGTATTACAAGTTATTTCATTGAGTTATTTGTAGTTACAAAAGTTGATTTTCCTGAAATAACTTTTGTGCAATGGAAGGGAGACTTCTCTTATCTCTTAGATCTTCAGGATATCATGGCCAGCTAAATACAATAAACCCTCATTATACATGTGTGTGTGATCTTTTATTCATGAGGTGTCCTTGACAAATCTGTTTTCAGTATAGGCTCATCCTGTCCTATGTAAATGAGACCGTGGCTCTGAGGGTCCCCCATTCACTGCAATCTCCATATCATTTAGTAGGGCGGGGACCTGCAATTTGTCCTCGCAACACATGAAGGTGACAGACTGTGATAGGCAGCTGACCACACACAAACTGAATATCTGACAATCAAACAAGTGAAACACAAAGTGCAATCCAGTTTTACAACATGTTGTATTTGTCTTGATATTGTATTTAATATATGATACATCAAAATACATTGTAATCATCATTACATTTGTCTGTTGTAAGCACTTCTGTCGTTTGCTGTATCACTATTGTTCGTCCACAGGAACTTTTCATAAGAGTCAGGGAGATGGCAGTGATTCATTCTTCAGAAACAATGTTTTTGTACTGCCACAGCTTTTGCTAATTCCAGGTTATTGCTTATTCCATTACTTTTAGTGCAGTGTCTTTCATTTGTAATGTTGCATTATTTTTTTCTCAAATGCATTAAAAAGCTCATTACTTGTCTGTGTGCTGAACACAAACAGAAAAAATGGTTATGATTCTTCTCTGCCTGTAGAGACAACTAACAAAACAAGAAGAACATTTGGTTATCAGCTTTGGACCAGCTTCATATTGGATGGGGCAGTGAAACTGGACTGTTTTGTAGCAGTGCATTGAAAAGTTGGTTTGTCAGTGTGTATGCAATAATAGGTAGATATATAATCCTCTCTACACACTGTAATTAGTGGTATACCTTGTTTGACTTTCAGGCGGATCAAATTTTGGTTATTAAAAGTAATAAATACCTTACATGCTGTCTGTAAGGTCAAATGGACACATATACATTCTGCACATAGATATAGTTCTGACAGTTTCTTGCATACTGTGCATCTATGCAAAGTAATGTTTTGCCTTTGGCATGTTTTTGTTTTTTGTTTTGTTTCCTCCCTTGGAGGTAATGCTGAGTTAATGTCTCTTGCGAATTTTGGACTGAATTATGTATTCTGATGCACAGCTGTGTGCAACAGTACTTCAGTAAGAATATACATTGCGGCTGATATTATATGTATGTGTAATAACACATGAATGGAATACATCTGAAAGTTCAGGACCTAACCTGAGTTGGTAAAGTTGTGTTTTCCTACCAGTAAGGGGAGTTTCCGGAGCACCAAACACTCTGCAGTGCAGTACATCTAGCCTCAATGACCGCTGACCTCCTTACAGATCAGGGATTCTGGAAGTAAGAATAAAAGTTGGTAGAATGGAAGAAAGACCTAGAGAGCGTCAGACAGCATGAACTGGGTCATCAAAGGCAGTTACCTCAATTCATCTCTAATAATATCCCCTAGCCCTGGGCCCAGGTCTGCTGGAGTTAGCTGTATGATGGCTGGCGCTGATTGATGAATGAGTGTGCCAGGCGGCACTATAGGCTTCCAGTCTGCACTGCAAGGCTCAGAGATTGCCACCGAGGACAGCCACGGTCAGCAAATCAATTCACAGCTCTCCAGAGAAGTAGACAGCACTTACAAACTCATCTGCCTTAAGCATGGAAGATTCTCTTTTCACCCTGTTTCCTCCCTCGCCTGCGGGATGTTCTCCTGTCCTGTTTTGAGCAAGATTGGTGTGACTGATGTGACTTCACCTATGCAGTATCTGAATTGCAACTTATTCTGCGGGGCAGGATATGGGAATGTCAGTGGAGATTTAATTAACACCTGAAGGCTGTGTAAGCCTTTACACTATGTGCTGATAACAGCCAGCTTGCATCCCATTGGAATTTTGAAGCAATTTTTTTAATGTCTATTAATAGTTTTGAGTACGTGCTGGGACAGACAGATCAGAGATTCCTGAGCAGAACTTTGATTACAACATCAGAGGAGCTCCTATCTCACCAAGGGTAAAAGCTCCTTTAGACCAAGTGGGGCTTTGGCTTGCAGGCAGAAAACAGCTCTTAATTCCACATAATTGTCATGTCCTAGGGAATAGATGGACCAGGTTGAATAGAAAAGAAAGTATTCTGACACCATTAGGTTGAGTAGAATCATATTGATACATACTAAAAAAAGTTATGCAATTATAAAAATTGTGAGTTGATAACTATAGCCCCTTTCCCACTGGCCAAAAAAACCTGCTTAAACCCGCTAATAATCGGCTTTTGACTGCAGTGGGAAAGGGCCACCGACCCGCGTTGTTTTCATGTGCGTAGTGATATGTGTGCTGTTACATTCTGTATCCATGGCAATGTTCCTCCTGAGTAAACGTCTGAAGTGAAGCCGCAACATTGTGTCCACCGCTACTTCCTTTTAAAGACACAACAACCGCCTCACTAGCTTCCATGCTGCTGTCCATTATTTACTAAGCTGTTTTGTACTTCGCATTGACGTTGTCATCAATGTGATGACACGTCTAGATGTGCAGCAACGTGGGTTTTTTGGCCAGTGGGAAAGGAGCCCTATGGCGATTGTAAGCGGGTCGACCCGTGTTTAAAAAACCCACTTCCACCCTTTAATTTTAGTGGGAAAGTGGCATATCTATATTCCAAAAATGTTTGTTCAGCCTCTCATATTAAGTTACAAAGACATAAAGCATGTTTCCATCCCCAAGTCTTTCACATCATGTTGCTTTGATATATTATAGCAGCGACAAGGCATATGAATGACTGATTTGCATAGTTCTGCACTCAGAGGAAATAAGGTTTCCCGGTAATATTAATGAGGTGAAAAAATAACAAAGGTATTTGCATGGTAATTACCACTAATGATCTTTTTAGCATGATGATTATACAAGGATGTGCCGTGGAAGATATTCCAAAGGGGTCCACAGAGGCAGGAGCTCCAGCTGTTACTGTGTCACGTGCAGGTCCTCCAGTGAGTGAAGGGATGTTAACCTCCCTCATGTCGGTCGCACAGCCACCGGGAGCTGGGAATAGCCATTAGAATCGATTTTCAACAGAAACTGTGAATGATACAGTCAGTTTCCACAGCAGCCGACTCTGCTTTTGCTTCAATGTCCGACTGGCACGCGCACGCACACGCACACACACACAAACGCGGGCAGGTAAGCTGCTCTTTAGTAAATGAGCACTTGTAAGGATGGGGCAGTGGAAATTGGTAGGGGTAACCACAGAGCAATGGAAGTGTTTTGTTTGTTTGTCTGTTCTTTCTTTTGAGCTGTTCTTTCTGGCAGAGGATGTTGGATCTAAGGTCTTATAAACTTGACTGTGATGTTCATATCTTCAAGTACTTGAGAATACTCACAAAGGAATCTTTGCTGGGCTTGTTTTTCTAGCATTTGATTCAGGCCACTATCCTGAATGCTCCTGTAAGCCTTCAATGGCATATGTTCACATTCATGCAACAAAGCCCTCTTTTCTTTTATGCGCATGACCATTACAAGCATTTATTTCTGTAACCATGGCAATGAATGTCCATTAATCTCAGTAATGCAGTCCCTTTTAACCCAAACTACATTGTTTTCCTAAAACCAAGCAAGCTGTTTTTGTCTAAATCTAACCAAACCTCAGCCATGGTGTTATGGCATGATAAAATGGATTATTGTTCTGCTTATTGCTAACTTTGCGCCAGCTTTTTCTCATGGCTCATTCATGTGAAAGCCACCTAACATCATAATAAACCATCCAGCATCCAGTTTAGAGGTACATTCCCACCTACCAGACTTCAGTGTGCTACATTGGATTACTGGCATACAGTTTCCTTGATTACAAATAATCAGTATTGGCCCTGAAAAACCCATATCAGTTGATCCATAGTTTAATTTGGAGAACTTGTTGTATTAGCATTAATGTCTTCTTCAAAAAATGAAGGAGAGAGAACACGTACTTTATGGACCCTTGTGTTGATGTAAATCCAGGAGAATTTGTCGTTACTACTGTTTATAAGACATATGGCACAAGGTCTGAGAGTGATTTCCTAATCCTTAGAGACATCTGGCTGTTGATATCCATCTCCTATGACCAACTCCGGAGATTATCAGTGATTATAGACAGGTTCCATAAGGTTGCTGCCACATTTTTCCACATCTCCACATCTCATGACCTCCAGGTCCTTCCTTGTCATTTTTGCTCAGTCCATCTAA
>OMNW01005742.1:6919-19587 GCA_900303245.1 Selene dorsalis | reverse complement strand
CTTGTAGCACAAAAGATGGAGGAAGAGCAGCTCAACTCTCTCACTCTCTCTCTAATACATACATTCAGAGCACAGAAAGTATTATCCTTTATTGTATCACCTCCTCTCTCTCTCTCTCTCCGAGCCCAATGCAGCAGTGAAAGCATTTTTTTCCACTCGGATCGCGAGCAAACATTCATGCATGAAGAAAAAATAAGTTTGGTTGAAATAAAAAATTTAAAAAAACTCACGGGCAGGATGAAACTGAGTTTTCAGTACGGAACAAAGAAAATGATGCAAAAATTACCGCCCCTCCAAGTCACACTCAATTTGAATGCGCACAAATGTGTGTGAGAGAGGGAGTGTAAGAGTGCATGAGTAAAAGGCATGCATGTATGCGTGTGTGTGTGCGCGTGTGTGTGTGTGTGCACCCAAGTATCCTACTCTGGCTGAGCATTGATCAGTCTGGCTCCCCACAAAGAAGATGTGAGCAGACAACTAATGGAAGAGCTAGCCTCAATTAGCCCACTGACTGATGGGAAATGTGATTTCATTTAGTTGTCACTACAGACACTGTAAACAAGTCATGTTTCCCCCCCACAGGAGACCGAGCAAAAGGCAAACAGACAAAGAGGGAGTGAGGAGTGTCAGAAGGATGTGTGATTACTTGTGTCTGTTTGTTTACAATCTTTCCATTGTGAGTCATGATGGTTTCATGCCGTCTCATTGCATTAACCCGTGTCAGTTGTCACCTGTAACCTGGAGTCCAGGGAGGTTTGACAGTAACCTGCTGAGTGCCTCCAGTGGAAATAACGTCAGCGTTTTCATCCTAATGCAACTGAAAGGCAAAAATACTGTCATGTATTCTTTTTTTTCTCTCAGCTTGCACATGCTGCAGATGTAATTAACACCAACAGGAAAAAAAAAAACTTCCACAGACCTGTGACCAGGCCTTGTTAAAATTTAAATTAACATGGCCGTTAAGAGTTGGTTCATTTTGTGTTATGTGCAGTGTCCTCCCCTGTATAATGTGCTTTTCAACCATGAGGAGAACTTTAGTTTCCTACAGCATTCAGAAGTCAGAATGACACCTGAGTTTTGACCCAAGCAAAAAATCAATCTAAAATTGATACAAGTGATTATCTATAAATAGCTACAGCTTTTCGTGATAGGGTAAAGGGTAGCAAAAGTTCAATCACAAAGACTGTATTCATAGATTTTCCATACTGTCAGATGCCTTTGGTGTTCCAACACGACCAATTCGATTTCTCCATGCTTGCTCTTCAATTGCCTCGCTGAGGTCAGTACTGTGTTGCCGTTAAGACACCCACCCAGGATCACCATCACCAACTGCTGCACGTACCCACAGCCAGATAGGGGTGTAGCTATAGGTCCAGGAAGCCCAAGCCAAATCCATTAACTCCTCAAATAAAAATAAATTCCTACACAGCAGGCTGCATTCAGAGGCTACGCCACATTTATACCATCAGTTGGTGTTGGACTTTCCTCACTGGCCGTTGTCCTTTCAAAATGTATTGGTGGTAAACACTTTCTATTACATAATCAGGGCTGCAGTGTGTTTAGAGGTAGTCTACATATACTGACATTTTTTAGACTTCTGGCACCTGATGTGGAGACTTTCTGGACAAACCTTAGCTACATGCTGTAAACTCTTTAAAGGGATAGTTCAACATTTTTGGCAAATTTGCCCATTGCCATAATCCCTATAGTCATAGGGGTAGGTTCATCACCTTTAATTATAGGTGCATGTTGTTTTGAGATCTGTGGGGCAGAGACGTGAGCTGCTCACCGAACACAATGGAGGTGAACGGTACAAGGTCCCTTGTCCCTCAAAACTCATCAAATACACAATCCAACAACTCCAAAACACACTCGTGGACAAGTTGTGACCCGAAACCTGCTGAAAATGGCTTGGAAGTTAACATGTAGTCTAAATGGGCTGTGGTTCAGTCCCCGTTTAACCTGTTGTCTGACACATAAACATGTAAATGAGTCATCTAACAACATTCAGCCATTTTTCCAGCTGGATTTAGCCGCCCTGCTTTGAACGCTCTTAACATTTCCTGGGCTGCTGCATTACAAGCTTCAGGTAGTAGCAATGCAAGATCAAGCACATACAATACAAAAATACAGGTAACAAGGGTCAATTAAGACGAGAACAAAGACATTAAGAAAACAATTATCAATATTAAGATATAAAATGAGATTAAAAAACAGACACAAGCCTGGGAATTAATTACCAGAGTTTACATTGGCCTTGAGTTCAGTCTGCAATACCGAGTTCTTTCATTTTATTGAAACTATAACAACGGCTGGAGCAGAAAAATGAGTTTTCTTCCCCATCTGTGTGCATGCACAAGGGACAGACAGCAGATCTGTGTCTAGGAATCTAAGATTATGATTGAAAGATGAGTTTAGATCATGGTCTTGACTCCATTAGGGGACTTTATGTGCTATACACTACATATTATACAGAACAAGACACGGAAATGCTTAGGGTCAGAAATGATCTGAGCCCTCTCACAGATGCTGCACATTAACTGTCATTTGGATGCACATAACCTTTACGCGGTTGAATTTCCGTAATGCTGATATGAAACCGAGGTCTCACTTCAACCAAAGATGGAGAGAGGGAGAGGGAGAAAGAGAGAGAAAGAGAAAGGACACAGAAAGGAACAGAAAGAATGTGGCTTTGTAGTGTAACAGTTTCATCAGTACAGCCTGGGTGTATTCTGAGGGAAACAGAGCACTGTACGAATCATTCTGAAGAGAGGAAATTATATGTCATGCTCTATAAAGCAGGCACTTTATATATTTTCAGAGACGGTATCCTTGTGGCTTATATCATTATACAGTGGATGTACAACACTCTGTTATGATGACATCACCTCATTTTAAGCCATTTAGTTTCTCGGCTGTAGCTGCCTGCAGAAGATGGAGTTGCTTTAGAGGATAGAGTTTCCCAAATTCCTTTCACATATCTTGACCCAGGCAGAGAACTAAAATAGAAGTGGAGCAACATAATGATATGGCAAAACCTTTACGTCGGTCAAGTGCCCTTTTTGCCTCACTCATGCGCATTCGATATTTTGGAGACCGATGACTGCTGCAAAAGTGTGGAAAGAAGAATAAAGACTAGTCAGTAAGGATCACTTCCTGTTGGTATTAGGGATCAGAGAATACCAATATATGAAAGATGAATTAACTTTTGACATTAAATATCAAAATACAACATCTATTGATGCCATGATCAGAGAGTATATCAAATGTCAAAGTAAGATTGTCTACAGTAACATCAGATTGCCCATCCCATCTCACAGATTCCTTGGGCTGCAGATTTGTTACGGGTGATGTGCATAACATTGATTTCAGATCAGGAACATAGGAGACATTCAGGATTTCTAACAACCACAGAATAAAGGATCAAGCAGCATGGATGAAAGTCATCAATTCTACCAGGTGCTACCATGTGCTATGATATTCTATCACGCCTTTATTTCTGATAAGTTGTGTATTGTATGTATTTTTTTTTTTCCTTCCTCCCACCTCTTTCAGTCTTCCTCATTCCAACCTCAACAACCAGAAGAACAATCTATATCATTTGAATCCAGCTTTATTTATCAGAAAAGGCATAAATCCTCCTAAAGGGACCTTATGGGAGGCTCTTGCTTTGCATGGGGACGTCATCAAGTTGTCACATCTAACAGCCATTCACCTGATGGATAAATGGCCTCTGTGCATTGCTCTCCTGCTCTGTAGGTTTCCACATCACAATCTGCGCGAGTTTCACAGAGGAAGAAAAGTCAGGCGCTGGGCACCTTAGTGACTGAATCCAAAATGGAAGTTATTGTTGAAACTGCCAAGATTAAGTTGACATTATTCACCATTGTTAATTTGCAAAATTAAATTATGATAATATGACACAGTATCTGGTTCGCTAAAAACTTCTCAGCTGCTTCATCCATATGATGGAATTCTCCACAGAAAAGCAGTCTATACATAACTCAACTTGGGGGCTGCTGCCATGAACTTTAATTTTTTACAAGGACATCAACATAACTATCACCAAACTTCTTTAATTTGGTCACTGAATATACATTGCCATTGGTATGCAGTTTCTGCCGCACCACGAAACTCAGTGATTCTTGTTAAAACACTTTTCATATCTATGCAAGTGCAATGAATAGTGTCTGACAAGGGCGCTTGTCTGCCCATTGGAGTAGTCTCATAAAGGAAGCACCCCGCCAAGATAAAAGCCCCGGGTGACGCTGGAGAGAGAGAGAGAGAGAGAGATGTCGCGGGTAAGAGAGAGAAATGAAACATCCAGAGGAAGGAAAGAGCGTGAAGGTGTGGAGGGAGACACATAAGGAGGATGAAATACAAACATGTTGCAAGAAAAGTGAGAAGCAAGTAAGAATGAAAACCCAGTTTCCTTTTCAGGCTGGAGAAATGCAGATAAAGACTCTACTTTGACTGGGCCACTTACATCGCTATCTGGAGGACAATCCAATCTCCTTGACATTTGGCAGACAGCACATTTTTCAAAAAAGCAATGTAAAACATCGGTATCAATGGCTTATTTTTATGCCATATGTGCACTATCACGTTCTCCTGAAATTATCTAGAAAAAGAAATGTTCATAGGGAACAAAAACAAATGTGTGAACCAACGATGTTTTATTGACATCGGGATGTTTTTTTGTTTTTTTTTCAAAGAAGGAGATGAAACAGAGCTTCTGAAACATCCCCTCATCACTGTTGTTTATCTCTGCAATTGTATCTACATACCTAATAAAGGGTTCAAACTCAGCTTGCGTATATGATTTGCATTTGTGAGATGGTGTGTGTGTGTGTTGATGTGTTTGAGCACAAGATTGAAGCCGTGTCAAGGCTCATTTCCTGAATATCTCATGCATGGTTGCTGTTCTTTTTTTGGCATCTGCCTTTTTCCCCCCTCCATACAGCCTTTCATTTGTTTCATTCATTGTCATAACCTGTCTTTTTTTGTCCAAACTCTCTGGGTTAATCTGTCTCTGCTCCAAAGTCCTATCTGTATGTGGTGCAGGAGGAGCAGATGTGGATTTCCTCTATTCTGCCACATCCATCCTGTTACCCCGACATCCCTCTAATTCCCTCATCCCCCTCACCCTCAACCCATTTATGACACACATACACACACATGCACACACTCTGTGTTTTGCTGTTACCCTCATCCCTGTCTCACCTCATCTTATCACTGTGAGGCTTTAAGAGAACTTCGGCACAGCAGTGGCCAGTAACATGTCACTCAGGATCCCAGCCGAGTCACAGGCACAACATATACTCGCATAACATCTCAAAACAACCAGTCACCTTCCTCTGGTGTATTCTCAGCTGTCTTTGTCTGCTTGTGCCTTTTTTCCCCCCACCTTTCTCTTCTGTGATATCTCCTCCATCAAAAGTGGTCTCCTTTGAATGACAAGCATCCACTGGATAACAGGAGAACTGCTGAGACTTTGGGGATTATGCTATTAATTTTGCTAATCAAACTGGAAAGAGATGAAAGCACAGCAAGCAGTGTGAGACGTACGTCTGCTTGGTATAGCGTTGTAGTTTAAAAAGACTTAATTTGATACAAATGAGCAAATAAATGTCTACTTATTTGCTTCACAAGTACATTCAGGAGTAGTCTCAGGCTTTATCCCTCATTAAAGGATGACAGAATTACATTTCTGTTTGAAACAGCACCATACTGTGCATGATGTCTCTGATGTAAATGTCAGGTTTTCTGTCTATGGGAAAGATACATGCAGCAGTATCTCTCTGTGAAGATAATAAATGCAAACATATGAGAAAAACGATCGCTGGAATCAATATATCAGCATGACAGCCATGTGAGAATAAGACAGGTAAGAGTGTCAATTTCCTGATTATCATTAGTTTCAAAGTAGAGTTATCTGTTATGGACCTCAACGTTAGCACAGGCCTTGATCTTAGCAACATTTCAAATCTGCAGCTCCCATTAAAGATAAAATGGGATAAAAACACTGCCCTCATGATCCAGTATATTTGCCATAAGAGGATACAAGCATGCTCCAAATAGTGTAAATCTGCCGCTGACAGAAAATGTATTCTTTCATATTACATGCAAATTATTTCTTGCTGCCATGTGCAATATGATATGGAGCAATACTCTCCATAACGCTGGGAATCACACTGCGTGGCGATAGATGAGCATAGAAATGATCCATATCTAACCTGAAAAACTCATTGCCTTTGCTTAGCATTTATGGATTCTGTCCTGTTGTTCTTTCTAAACAAATGGCATCATTTTCAGAGGAAATTCAAAGGTAGCTCTGAAGCGCTCATATGTCTATGGAGGTGAAAGGTGGCTCCAGGATTACAAAGTGTGAAGGTCACCTCTCGTCAGGGAGGCAGGACTAGGACCAGCTGTATTGAGGAACTACTACAGTTTAAGGATATGGCCTCTTTTTGGTTAGAGGCTCGCTTTTAATAAGGTCAGGATTAGGGTGACAAGCGTATTACAACGAGGGCTTAGGGTCACTGCTTAGTCCGGGAGAATAGTCTACCATTTACCAGCTCAGTGCAACTGTGGCTAACACTGTCTCACTACTACTGTTGTGCCTGCAGATTTTGGGTCTGTATCTTCAGTAAAAGCTTGTGTCTGCAGCTCTGTGTGTGCACACATATATATACACATGTGTGTGTGTGTGTGTGTGGAGAAATGGGCATTGAAAGGTGACCACTGGCGTGAGGATTTGTGCACGTCAGCTCTTAGGATTTAATATTCGCTATGCCAGTGTCTCCATTCACCATTTTCTTGTCCACTCTCCTCCACTCTCCATCTCAACTACAGAGTAGCATGATAATGTTACTCTCAGGGTGCTTCTCAAAGGATTAGCACAGATTAGCATTAGCTGGTCCATTTGAACTGGAAAGACATACAGCAGCATTAGCATGTTGGCAAACTGGTGTGGAGTTGCAGCCATAGTAAGAATTTGCAAAGGGAGATAAGGAAGCAGTGAGTGAGAGAGACTCCCAAAGCCATTTGTTTATGATTCATAGTTGTAATTGTTTGACCTTTGCATTCTATGTTTTTTTTCTGTATTTCGTCTATATTATATTCTATACATATAATTTTTTCCAAGGTTTTTACTGCTGTTATGAAAAGGCAGGATGACATGACTTTTTACAAGAATGCTACCAGGAGCAATAACAATTTTCTAAAACGATAATGTTGACAAATTTCCTGCTGAAAATAACAAGTGTTATTAATGAAATGTCATACAATCCAAAAATAAATGACTGCTGCCAAAAGCCAGAACGTACAGCCAAGGTTACAACTGAAATCCAATCCATCAAAACTAATCCAGCTGTGCTAAATTCACCTCCCAGGTGAGCCAGAGATTAACATTTAAAAATTGAAAATGCCATAGTTGCAAGGCGCTGTGGAGCTGTGTAAAAGTTATGTAAGCATCAAACTGAACCATTAGGCTGCAAAACAACTTGGCTACACTTTTTAAACAAATAGTTTCAAAGCTCACAAGCGGCTGCTGAGATGCCCCACATCACGGATTGAACATTTTTGTTTTTATCTAAAGGACACAAATGCATGATTTTGACCTCACTCATTTCTCGCTAATGAGTCGAACTATTAGAATTTTGACTCGGTTCAGCCAGTGGAAGCTTTTGACTTGTAGGTATAGGAGAGTGATGGACTGAGTAATTGAGTGCACTGTGAGACAAACACTAATGAGGAAGATAAAGGAGGAATTGAGTTAACCATGTTCCCATTTGTAATGATAAGAGATGAAGACAGACAGAGGGGATGTGCAAAGAAAGGCAGATCTCTCTGCTTTACAAAAGAATGCATTTGCTGTATGTCTAACTTGTCTAGTTGTTTTCACAAAGCACAATGCTTGCTCTACCCAACCAGAGCAAAGTGAGAGAAAAGCAAATAGCTTTAAGATAGACGGTGAAATTACCCGTAATTGGAGACCATTTAAAAACATAATAACTTCTTTGTTTCCTCAGCAGGGGGTTCAGGACTGGGGAAGCTTTTTGATTAGGACTGCAGATGAGATAGCTATAAAACCACTGAGCCAAACCCTCACCAGATTCACAGTGTGCAAGTGCAAGTGTTAAATCTTTCTTGCCAAAACGCAAAAATTAATAATTCTGGAAGAGGAAGGATTATTAAAAGTCCAGTGTCAGTTCAACAGGGAGCGGTTAGGGGGGGAAAAAAAAATCTTATCACACACACATTCCCACATTAAGCAGCAAGAACAAGCAAACGGGCTTGTAAAATCTCTGAGCATCACTGCTAAACACCAACTTACAAAAAAATATAAATGGAGCATGAAAATATGTATTAAATTCCAGCTGGAAACATGCCACGGCATCTTTAACAAAGATGTGGATGCAGTAGCAAATTGTTACCGTTCCACTGAGTAGGACAGTGGAAGTAAGCTTAGGGGTGTGTGTCACTTAGGATGGGGGGAATAACGTTGTGTAGCATAGAATGGATTTGCAATGTGGCAAACTGAGACAGATGGTGATGGGGGCTGTGTTTTTCTGTGTGCTATGTGTTTGCTAGCTTGGACACATTGTGCTGTGCACAGTGTGCATGTTTGTGTGTGTGTGTGTGAGGAGAAGAAATCCCTAAGGCGCATTATGTATGCTGTCGCTCGCTCACCCAAGCCAAGGGTCTCAGTTCATTTGGTTTTTAACTTTTATAAATTGTCTCACTTGACTCCATCTTCCCTCCCCTCTACAGCAGGCCTGGAGCAATCTTTACACAGGCAGCAGCCAGACTCCAAACTATAGGATTTTGGAGGACTCACAAAACAGGATCCGTGTTTAATGTTAAAAAGATGTAGATGACACTGAGCCTCATTGGAAGGGAGACATCACAGCAGCAGCTCCACAAAGAGAGGAACAGAGAGAGAGCATGTGAAAGAATGAAATGGCACAACCAAACAAACAGGGACGTATAGCAGGCGTCCTCTGAGTGTCCACACAGTCGGTGTGTGTGTGTGTGTTTAACAGGTGTATGGGCTCATTGTGTGAAACCTCTTCAGTTGGATGAAATTTAATACCAGCATTTCTCCAAAGTAATCACCTAATTACAGCCTTTAAATATAATGCATGTTCTCGTGAGTTTCTGTCTCTCTCTTTCTCTCTCTCTCTCTCTCTCTCTCTCTCTCTCACACACACACACACAAAAAACACCTGCGCACACATGTACTCCCCACCCTCTGAAGACACTGAGAAATCCTTTCTGTTGCTCCCAATCTTAAAAACGGTTTTGATTTACAGTGTGCAGCAGACACAGTGGAGGGAGCGATTCAATTTGAGTCTCAGACAACATCAGTGGATTCTACCTGCATAATTTCACTACATTAGATGTGTTTAGAAATGGTGCTCATGCAAAAGAGTGTCTAATAGCTTTCAAAGACCGAATTAAGATGTGGGGGGATGCTCAAGCTGATGATTAGACAAGGGACTAGAAAGTGACTTCTGGCGATAATATGAATACAAAAACACATTCTCTCTCACACACACACACACACACACAAACACAAGCACACACAGAAAGTCAATTAACATGAACATGTGTCTTCAGGGAATTATATTTCAATTAGCTTTAGCTACTTCTAGGCTCCCTCTGAGACCATAATGCTAAAACAAGTGCATAGATGTGTACTTGTGGATGCAGTAATTCCTGCTTTCAATTAGTATCATGCCATATTTCCATATTGTTGTTGTATAAGTACAAGCTAAGCAATTAGGCACAACACCAAAGTTTTGCATGACATTTAAAAAACACAGTCTTGCAATACCTGTCTGGATTTTGAGGATGATTCAAAACAAAATTGTTTTGCAACTTAACAAGTATCAATATCCATCAGATATGTGGAATAGCCATTAGAGGGAAATGAACACTGTCATTAGAAAAGAAATGCAACTCATTTTGGGGATTATGGAGTAGCAGCAGTCATTTGGAAATATGAACAGTGACTTGAGGAACACCTGTGGGATTTATTTTGGAAATGGCTCCATTTCTGCAGGAGAGACTTGAAATTGCAGTTGTATATTTCCCTTTCTCTCCTTTCCCCAATTCTGCATTTTCTCAACTTTTAACCTATTCCAACATATTGCCTGTGAACCTACTCTTCCTGTCAAACCTAATTTGACTGGAAAAACATGCCTGCGTATGTGGACAGAGGAAGTTATCTCTGAATTTGGGTCATGAAAAACAGCAGGAGTACAATGTGGGGAAAAAAAAAGCTTCGGTCCCTCTTTAGTCCATATTATCAGATCAAACACGGTCCGTGAAAACATTTGTCTGCCGTTTCCTCACCGCTCTGTCTTTATACTGCCGGGCTCCTGTGTGCACAAATGTGCATATGTACTTGTGTGAGGATATGTGTATATATTTTTGGTGTACACATACAGTATGGCTGTGTTGGGTAAGAACATCTCTGTACACAATATGGGATACTGCTTTGGATGAATTCATTTCTGTCAAGAACAGACACAGAGTCCCCAAACAATATCAGAGTTGGTGCAGGAGAGCTGAGGGAGTAGGCAGAGTCACGGCTGTCCATATCTTTATCTCTGTTGAAGAAAATGATTACTGTAACATGTACTACCGAGTCTCCAGACTCCGGCCCGCAGGGAATAGTATGAAAAGGAGCTGTCAGATGAAAGGGCACATAACATTGAACGAACATTATCTAGGCTAAGAGTTATTAAGAGAGGGGGGACGATACATGAACCTGTGGAGCACGTTGGGTTCAACTCGAGAGTGCATTTTAAATTAGCCTGCTTAATTTGTTTGTTTATTTGCAAGCATATAGACTATGTGTGTGTGTGTGTGTGTGTCTGTAAGAGAAAGAGAGAGTGAAAGAGAGGGAGAGAGGAAGAGGGAGAGAGGGAGAATAATGTTATTGCCTTGTTTTTTCTTTGTTTTCTCTTTTTCTTCCATTTGAACTATCTTTTACTTTTCCCCCGGTTGGAGTGAAAGATTACAACCCCCACTGTGTGGAGAGTTTTAATCCAAAAAGGTGATTGTGTCTGTGTCTCTTTATTCTGGAGTGTCTGAGATTAGTGACACATGGCTTGTCAAAGACTGGAGCTTCAGATTAGCCACTCGCTAATCCTTTGGAATTCAATGCTAATACAGACATCACATATGCATGCACGCGTACACACAGGCAGATGCGCTTACACCCAATAAACAGGCTCTTTTTTTTTCCCCAATATGTGTGGTTGTGGCTCATTTGTATGGGTAGATTATATCTAATCGCTAAAGTCTAATTCAAACAAAAGAAGCCAAACATACCAGAAGTTTGCTTGTCAATCAAGACGCACCAGATAAACCGACTAAAGCGGTAATCCTAAAAAATCCCTCTGCTTCTTTAGGAGAATGATGTATCATATTGAACCAATGATATAGTTCATAGAGCAGAGAAAGCTGATCATCGGAGCTCATCGGGAAAATGAACACCATGTGCGACCTCCAGCATCAAGAGCTTTTTATTCATTTCTTCACCTATTTTTTTTTTTTTTACTGGCAATTCACAGTTTCTTATCACATTACCAGGTCACAGCACAGTTACTCATATTCTGAGTCGTGCACATAAATAGCTCTGTGTTAACTTTAAAGAAAAGCCCCTATCAGCTGATAGGTTAGCTGAGCTTGCATATACTTCATTCCCCTACTGTTGGTGTATTTAGGTTGTAAACCCACTGTCTGCCACTGCTGCTGCTGCTGCAGCCAAATCCACCTGTGGGTTTGTAGTCTCACTGTTCTCCATGGGAGGCTGCATTTGATCTCCCCTTTCTCTTGCTTTAGGCTGGCTTTAAATTACTCTTTGCCAGAGTTATGAAACGCAGCCTTGATGCCAAAATAAAAATCTACATTTATTCTGCGTTGGTTCTCAGTGAAAAAAAGAAAAAAAAAAGAGGGAGGGGGAGTTAGAGACATGGTTGACATGTTCTGTTTTTGTAACTAGAAAGCCATTTGCTCAAGACATGACTCTGTTAGATAATCACCTTTTCTAAAGTAACATACTGTTTATTAAAATCAAATTACTATTTCGCTATCTTGTGACATGTTATTGAACTTAAGCCTGACAACATAATTGTGAGCGTTTTTTGATTTGTAAGCTTGAAATGTGCAGTGATGGTGCATCGTTTCCCTCACACAGCCAATTACTTCAGAGTAGCTATTTTCAGGAGACATTTGCCAGGACCAGTAAAGCCTTATACAATACATTTCATTCAGCTGAATGACTGCTTTAAAGCTCAGGTGATGTCACTGCCCACACAATGCAGCGAGCTGTAAACCTGGAAGTTATCTACTGTAAGAAGCCTCTGCAGCTGGCATGTTGTAAAGCCACAGTCTCAGGAGACACAGTCGCTGTGTTCAGACATACACACAGATTGGAGCTTGCCTCTTATTACATCTGTAGCTTTCTTGGATATTTAGCAATGAGTAAATACAGATATTTAAACACTGGGCTATTTGGCAGATGTTTTCTCGGGTGTTATTTTTGTGTGTGTGTGTGCAGCCGGCTCAGCGGAGAGGAGGGACGACACTTCCTCCCTGCTGTGGAAAAGCACTTTTCTCGTTTGGGTAAAGCCATCCTGGTGAGTGTGACA
>OMNW01005741.1:1047-13922 GCA_900303245.1 Selene dorsalis | reverse complement strand
CTTCAGCACCTAAACCGACATCCTCCTGTGAGGTCCTGACTGACACATTCAATCTGCTTCCATAGCATTATAAAGACCAGACTGAGTAGCAATCAAGACTATGAGCATTTGTGTGTGTGTATGTGTGTGTGTGTGTGTGTGTGTGTGTGTGTAACAGAGAAAGTAAAATGACAACATCATACTACACTTGGAGTTCTGTTTCTTGAAGATATCCAGACCACAATAACATGAGCAAAAAGTGACCAAAGGGACCTGAAAACAAGGAGCAGATGGAAAAACAACCACATAAAAGTGCACGTGTGTGTGTTTCCATGCGTGTGTTCCTGTATCTATACATTACACTATATACACTCACTGCACTCGTTCAGCCAGTAGCAATGGCTGACTCACACAGTATGTTGTGTTCATTTTAATTACATTCTTGTTACACATCTTGCTTATTTTGTCAATTTCTCCCCCATCCTATCCAATCTCCCATTTGCAATTTTTTTCCTCACTGCACACACACACACACACACACATATTTACACATACTAGGTTCTCCTCAAAAGCCAAGCCAAGTCAAACTACATAGGTGCTAGTCCAGACAGACACAGTTACTGTATGTCTTCTGTGTCAGACCTTCAGGCTATTGGCACATCTCTCCCGTCTCTGTTTGTCTCTCTTGTTTTCTTTCTATTTGCCTCTTAACTTGATATCTACCTACTGTTTTGGCTCCACTTCAGAGCCATGTTGTCATTCTGGTCAGTACGAGCGGATCTGCTTTTGATGTCTTTATCTTGATTCATTCAGTATCCCCTTCTTTATCTCTCAGATGTTGGATGTATGAGTAGCACACTCATGCATGGTTAGTTGATACAGATATACCACACACATTCCATGCATTCACAACACACGCATTGTTTCATTATTACTTTTAGTTCATGAAAGTAAACTCATTGATGTTAAACGTGATTGATTTTCTTTGTAATGTTTTGGGACAAAACTAATTTCCACATGGTTACAAAAACAATATCCAGCGCTTTGAAATTCCTCAGAAATAATGTGTTTATTTCATCTGATTAGTAGAAAAATGGCACTTTCACTAAAATAACATCTGACGTATTCACCCTGGTGGCTCCTCTGTGCTCTCTGGTCAACATGGAATGACTGATCATTCAAAGGGGATTTTGAGAAAGAAAAAAAAGGAGTTGGATACGCTGGTTTGCCGTCATTCCTTTGAGCTAAAGCAATGGTTTATACAGTAAGAATGATGATTTGCAGAGAAAGAGAAGTTGAAAAAAAAAAAAAACAGCAAAGAAGAATTTTATTCCAAGATGTGAAATGTGACAGATTATCGCTCAGTTGCACTGAAGTTTACACATTTAGGGATAATTTTTATCTTAATAACTATAAAACCTTTAAAGTTTCCATGTTGAATAAAGTGAGATTTGTCTTTTTTAATCATAAAGCAGGTTTATGTTTTAAAGTCTTAAATCACCATAGCACACAGCCCATTGAGAAATGCCAAAGGCCTGTATTCAGAAACTGAGCCTTAAAATGAGCCATCAGGACTTTTGTAACTTTGTCATGTCACAACAAAACGATCACTGCTCTCAGCCATGTCCAAGGCCCCATCCCACCTCGGCCCACCGTCCAACCTTGTGAGATTTGGTCTCTCTGAGTGTTGACTTGAAATCTGCATTTTTTTTAAATTGCTTATCATATATAATAAATAACTAGAACATAAAATAAAACATTAGAAAAGCGTAAAAAAAGGGACCTCACCTATAAGATGACATGTCAAAGCTTCCTATATTCTTAAATTAAATTGTGGATAAATCCAAACGTCTAATTCCAAATGTCAAGCCAGAGAAATACACTTTTTCTAATTGAATTAATGGAGAAGTGATCGCTTAAACTGACACACAGCTTTCTCTAAAGACAGACTTATAAAGTTTGAAATTCATCTTGGGTAATCTGGAGGGGGAAATCCCCTCAAGAGCACATTTGAGCAGATGTTGTGTCAGTCACCCCCTGATCTCCAAGTTTAATTAGCCCTGAGAAAACTGGACTGAGAAACACTCAATCATGTACAACATGCAGAGGAATACAAATCGAGTGGGAGACGCCTGTATGCCCCCTCTGTTTCCTCTTCTCCCTCGGTGTGTTTTCTTCTCTCAATCCTTTCTCTCTTTTAATTTGGCCCCTCTGTTTGTTTTCCTTCATTCTTTCATTAGTTGAAAAAACATAGCAGACATTCCAGCTGTAATACCACTGAGATTCAGTATCAGTGTGGAGGTTCGGTCTGCGAGTGTCTGAGGGGAGAACATGGAGAGAGAGAGAGAGAGAGAGAGAGAGATGGCAGGACACTGAAGACATTAGGCAATGCCTCATAATGATTCATCTTTGTGCTATTTGTGCATGTAGGTTTACATGTCAGCCACACTGGGGCAGAAATACTGAAGATTCCCAGTGAAGACGTTGATACTGGCTCAGAGTTGCATGTTTGTTTGAGCTTGCTAACATAAGCCTTGTTTTCAAGGTTCATGTCAGATATAGTGGTATTCAATACATTATTTTTACAGTATTTTTTCAGTAATTTATTTCATCTGATATTGACAGATATGCAGTTTGACTCACAAGCCCCAAAATACAGGATTTACAAAAAACAGTTTTTATTAATCTGATGATTAAATATTTACATGACATGTCAAGATACAAGTTTCATTTCGGATCATGGGAGTTGGATGGGTCTGTTTGTATTTAGGCATTACAATGCAGAAAAGTAACATATTATAACTTTAAGCCAATATAGCCTCAATCAGATTTAGATACAGTATGTAACAATATCTCTGCCAGTGTGTAAATCATCCAATCTATTAAAAAACACTGTGACACAGCTACTGAACTGATTTAATATCATAGTTTATCAGAATTAGGGAACACAAGAGAGAGATACAAAAGGTAAACACTGAAGCAACAGATAGGGGGGTGTTCTGACTTTTAGTCCCTAGTCCAGACACCAGAGACAATGGATCCTACAATTCCCATAATGCAACCTCGTGTTCTGTTTCATCAGACTCCACTGCCTCCTAAAATGTCAACTTATTTTCAAAGAGAATATCCTCAGTTTGGTTAAGATTTTAAACTGAGGTCACTCAAATGACAAGAAAAGATTACATCGACAAACAAAAGTTACAGATAGTTCCTCAGGATTTACCAACTATACTAACATCTGAGAAACATAAAGGAAACAGTAATGTATCTATATATTACACTTATACACTTATTGCAGCACATAATGTGGCAACAAGTAAACACTTGATGCCCAGAAAGGGCATTTCAAGAGCTCATCATGTTGTTTCTGCACTAATGCAGAATGTTTATCTCGGTTGTCGTATTCCCACTAACATTTCAGATGGGAGGATTTTTGCATTTTCACCAAAAAATGGAGAAACTGGGTCTGTGAAAGTGTGTTTGATGGTGTGTACAACTGTTCTCCTATCAAGGTCAAAAAATGATAGAGTTCCTTGGTCATAGTCTAGCTGCACTCTGACCTTTTGGGGAAACAACTCTTCAGACACGACGTTATGGTTCCCTAAAGTAAATTCAAACAAAATGTTTGTGCAAACACACAAATAGATGGCCCAGATCTTTTCAGAAGCAGCTACACCAACCCACCAGTAACCCCCCAGCTCCACATCCCAGCTGTGTTTCCCAGAGCTAAAGCTTTCAGATCCAAGAATACCTGAGCGATGCAGCCTTTCAGGATTCTGAGGAAGTGACTGACACTTGTCACTATTTGCTGAACGGGTCAAAAGCTCCGATATGGTCAATGAAGAGTTGCCAGTGTTGGGGTCCAGAACTACAGAAGCTTCAGAGGAAAAAAATAGATACAATGGAGGGTTTACTGAGAAGGTTATACTGAAGGCACTGCAGTCTATGACCAGGCTGAAACAAGACATTTCTTACTGTGTTGAATTTTACTCTTCATCTTCTTCCACACTGTGAACAGCAGGTTCCCTACATGTTTGGCCTCATCAATCAGGGCTCCTGATGGTGTCTCTGGTATCGGCAGGTTGCACTGGAATCTGAAAGAATATTAAGCAGCCAGACATGACCAATCAAATATAATCATCAATACCACATTGGTATTGGTATTGGTACCACAGAGTTTTTGTTTACACAAGTACAAAATAAATATAAACCCAATTTTCTCTACTATTCATGATCTCCATTTATTCTTCCTCTGGCCTGTATGTGGCAAATTTTAACATTTTTCTGCTCCCAGTGATCAAGAGATAGTGTCATCACTAGAAATTACAGATGCTTCAAAAACAACAAAAACTAACAGAACCTGAACAGGAAATTAGTAAAAAAAATGACATTTTACCTTGTTGGTAATGATATTGGGGTTCACCCAGGTGACACCCATGTTATACAAAACAGGTGAAACAGTGCTGCAGTATTTTGACAGTATCCAAGAGACAACTTACCGCTTTACAGTGTTTTTGACATTCTGCCAAATACAGAGAAAACAAAATAAGAAATCAACGTGACAAATTTGGTTAAACATCAGGATGCAAATAATCTCTAAAACAGTTCATGACTGATTACCATCATGAATGAGAGGTCATCAGCCTTCATTTCCTCCTCTATGGTTTTGATTTTGTCTGTAAGCGAGGAGATCTCTGCCCTCAGATTCACAGTCCTGATGTTCATGGCCTCGCTCTTCTGAGTCGCCTCCTTCCTCAGCGCATCTACCCTGGCAGCCTCCTCTGCTCTCAGGAACTGGTAAAGCTTCTGAAACTCCTCTTTGATTGTCTTCTCAGTCCGCTGAGCCTGGAGCTGAGCAGAAACATCTTTCTGTTGAAATCCGGCGACACCAAGTGCCTCTGTGGACTCTGTGTTGTTGACTTACCTTAATGTGGCTGGCCATTTTATCACACTCCCGTTTTTCTGCTTTAAATGAGCCCAGTTTGCTTTTTAAATGCATCACACGAACTCTGAGTTTGGACTGCAAATTAAGGGTACAAATGTTAGCAAACAGGCCATCACCTTTGTCTGCCATGAAGAATTCTTTCTAAAATGTTTACTATGCTGTTTGCTCACCCTGTTGTCTTCTGCTGCTTCATTGATAGGGATGCAGTTGTGTTTCTTGTGTTTTTGTGCATCCCTACAAATAACACAGATGAGCTGTAGATCATCCTGACAGAGCAGTTTCAGTTTTTCGTTGTGCACACTGCAATACTCCTGAGATCTTGATGGGGATTTCTTGTTCTTCTCCTGTCTCAAGGCGTCAGAGAGGTTTCTAAGAGCCAGATTAGGTGGGGGCTTAGCCATTGGAAATATTTTCTTGCACATTGGGCACGCCTGATGTCCACTTTGCCTCCACCACTCCTGAAGACAGTGCTTACAGAAGCTGTGGCCGCACAACAAGACAACAGGGTCCTTAAATATATCACAGCACACAGGGCAGGTGCACTCAGCCTCAGACTGTGATACATTAGCAGCCATTCTTTCCTTCTCTTCTGTGTTTGGTTTCTTCTTATCCCGTCGTGTGAGGACTCTCCTCAGCTTTACTTTCGTTTTCACAGAGTCACTTGTACTTGTTCAGCAAGCGCCCGGGTTCACTGCTTTCAGGTAAAAGATAGTTTCAGTAAACACCCATGAATTCTCAGTATACATATATATATATAATTATTGTATACGCACCCGTTTGTGTGTTCTTTATCAGTTTCATTTACGGGAGCAGCTTCGAGTGCTGACTTCTTCTCGTTTCTTCCTGTTTCCTGTCTATTTGATTTACATATGGGGTAGTCCGTCCTACAAATAGTTTAACAGTCATCTGGGTGAGCTACAGAGTGATCAGTTCAGTGGAGACAGTCCACAGTGATCGGACATGATTCAACAACTTGCTTTCAGTATTTAAGTTGGCCGCATCCAGCAGCCTAATCATATTGCATATTTTCATATAGGACAGCTGACAACACCTCTACCAACATAAAACTTCTATGTGTGCGCGAGAGTGCGTGACGCGCACATGCTGCGTGTACTCGCGCGGCTCGACTCGCGCTCTGCTCGGGTTTCGGGACTGGAGTGCGTAACAGTCGTCCTGCTCTTCTCCCTCACAGCAGCACGTAGCCTGCGCCTGTAACAGATGAGCCTGGAGCAGGAGAGGGCCTTTTATCTTTAAATCAGTAAATAACCACTTACTATAATCACCAATGACCATTTCTGTATGTTCACGTTATGAATACTCAGGTCAATGAGATGCACTGGCGATCCTAGAGTCTTGGGGGACTCAGGCAAAGAAGTCTATTAAAGCATAGCCATGAACAAGGGTCAAAAAAATCCCATCAAGAGGTCACATGATCTCACTGAAGGCAGGATGCCTGAGAGGGACACACCCACCTCAGGTGCAATCATTTCACCTGATGGGAGTCTGTTCTTTCTTTTTGACCTCAGCCATGATGTATCCGTCCTGTAAGTTTGATTGTTTGCTTTATTTTTGATTTGCTTTATTACCACACACCGTTTCATATTCTCTTTTGCAGAACTTAAACCACACACAAACACATAGGACTTCATAAAGAAAACAAAACAGCTCTGCGCTCTGAACATGGACTCCTGCCTCACCTATTGACATGTATACAAGAGGACCTGATGTAAGAACCAGTTAAGTACATAACCTTTTTAAACCTTTTTTTATTTTCTCAAAGAAAGAAAAAAGAAAAACATTCTGACATGTTATTGGGATTCTTCATATTAAAGCACCTATAACAGTCAGTGTATAGGTGGAATAGTGTCATAGTGTTGGTTAAGGTTATTTGCTATTAATTTTTAAGTGTACAGTTACATGGTTGTAGCTAATGGCAGTAGATTTGCTGTTGAGCAGTTTGATACTTTTGTATAAAACTCAGTTGGGATCATTACAAGTTTTTGACTATTAAATGTGATGGATTTAGCGCTGAATGGAGAACATGAAGTCGGTAATGGATCAGGCTGAGATGTAAAATTGGATCACTTACATATGGAAATAACCTCTTGTTCAAGCCCGAGTGAGAACATGGGTTCACACAATTTGTTTGGAAGAATCCAGTGGAACATGAGTCAAAACAAGATACTAATTTATTTTTTTTTAAGGGAATTCAGTAGGAGACATATTGGTAGGGACACATTTTAACACAGACACTACAATTCTTTAACCCTGTTACAGCAGCTCTGTCTTTGTAGAACTTGCACATGCTCTCACTCCCCCTCTCTTTCTCATGAACGTGTGCACACATTACACCTAAAGGAAACACACAAGCTCCATACATCAGATTCTCAGCAGTGAAAATCGCAAGTGATTTGCCCTTTGACCACGGCAGCAATAGCTATCAAAGGCTAACTGTTTTAACATGACGGCACACACCACCATGTGGCCAGCTGATGTGGCCGTGCTCCCCCTTCCCTTTGTCTCTCTCCCTCTTTTCCCTTCTCTCAAATCCACATTAAAAAAAAAAAAACTTGATTAATCTGTCTTGTGCCATTAACATATATGAAATTATTTGATTCAGTAGTACCTGAATATAGAAAAAAGGCCTCATTGTACAGTATTATTTGGTGTCAGTGCCACTATTACAGCTTTGGTGGACTGTTGAACTAGAAGTCAAACTTTGTTTTGAATACCGTCTGTGAATTTTTGATTGTTTAAACATCTACTGCCGAAGTAAGGAAGTGGATTTTCTTTTATTGCCTCTTGTGGCCTAAATGAGTAATACAAAAACAATAACGTAGAAAGATCCCAACAGAAGAAAACTCACTTGCCTCTTTTTGTATAATGTAACGTAGTTCAGTGTTGCCTGAATAATGTTGATAGGCATGATATTCACCTCGAGAGTGAACAGCATTTTGTAGTTTTGCATAGTTGCATTTTGTAAAGTTGTCCTTTTTTAAATTTGCGTGGTGTGAAGTAGAGTTTAAACCTGATATTAAAATTGATTTAAAAAAAAAAAAGAGTAAGTTGGTAGTTTTAGCAACATATACTAAAGTTTGGCCTCTGACATTTGTTTGGTTTGACGTGATTTGTCAGTGTTAAAACATCCAGTGATCACTCTAGCAGGCCACCTGTATATCTCACTAAACTAAACAGTGTGAGCTTAATTACATAACTACATGATAATGTCCCTCATATACTTATGTACTTTCCCCACTTACCTTTCTTAGGCTGGTGTAATTATTAGGCCTGGGGATAGTGGTGCGGGGGTGGATTCTTGCGAGACTGTTCCTATACTTAAATATTATGTCCATAACCATAAAACATTCAATCCACATAAAGCCAAGAGTTCTGAATCTGGCCACAGTAGCCTCCCCAGGGTGGTGCAGTAAAACCGCCCTGAGCCGCCATTAGGTGGAGGGAGCTGGAAGAAATACTGGACGGAGGCTGGGACCGAACCGGAGCAAGAGCTGCACAGCTGATGGGAAACTAATTTTGTTGGCCTGATACCCCTCCCTCCTCTAAAAAACACACACATGCAGTACGTGTTGCATTCACACACACATACACACACAGTGTGCACATTTATATGGAACACACATACTGAACTGTATCATGCTTCCACACAAGTGAGGAGTCTCTTAGGACTCTCAAAGTGGGACAAAATCACACACTCGCTCTCTCGCTCTTTCCATCTTTCCCCTCAACAGTTCTCACACACACTCGATCACCATCTCACCGAGTAAGACATATGCTCCATCATTTGCCTTGAGGGATAAAAGACTGGGAAGGAATTCAGTGAGACGTTGTTGCACTTCTCTGCAGACTCTTGGAGAGAAGTGCTGTATTTATGTCTATTAACCACACAGCTTTCCCGTCTGTGAAACACAATGCAAGTCTAAATCTGGACTTGATATTCAATGTATGCTTCTTTTTTTTTCTTCTTTTTTCAAATGAACAGAAGAAGACATTAGTCATGTTCTTTAGATAATATATAGCTCCAATTATGGCAGAAAGGAGTTGCATGTTAATGCCAGCAATCACTTTGAAAGGGTATATATCAAACTTTAAAATGTTAAACGTCTTAATTTGAAGCTGGAGCAGCTTTTCCTGCCACATGAAGGTCAGAAGCACCTGAGACTAAAACCAGCTCCAGAGCTATTTTCTAAGCCTTTTCCCCCTCTGAAGAATAAAGGGATAAGAGAAAATGGATTTGCAGGAGTCCACACAACAAACCTTTGTAGATAACAGGCAAATTAATATATAGCTCTCTGTCTCTTTTCTTTTGTTGTTTTTTAGGGTTATGTGTCTATTTTTGGTCACTGCATGCTAATAGAGAGTCAGCGAAAAAAAGATGTAAGTGTAAGCGGAGCGGCAGCTTCTCTGCAGGACATTACAGGAATTTACGATGTGTTAAATGTTTCCTTTGTTCCTCCCTGTGGCAGCTCGCTCCGGTAATTAGGGAAGGCAGCAGCCTGCATGAGCTCACTTAAACCCCCCTTCTCTCTCCATCACAGTGTCTGCAGCTAACATCATTTCTGTGCACAGGAACTTGATTGACTGATTGATTGATGCTTCCAGCAGTGAATCGTTACAAATGCTCAGAAATCAGGCACCATTGTAATGTGTTTGAAAAAAAAAAAACATCCTTGCATTTGCACCTCTTTGAAAAGAGAAAGTATGCGCTCAGCTCTTGCGCCGCCATCTGAATTACCAGAGGGGATTCATTTAATATCACCCTTGTTTTTCTGTCAATACTGTGATAAAATCTGAAACCCAACTGTGGCATTTTGCCAAAGTCGAAAATGCCAGCAGAATTTTTTTTCTGTACGCTCGGCCCCTGAAATAAACCCATATGCGGCATCCCATTTAGCAAACCAATTTGGGATGGAGGGTGGGGGCAGGAAAGGGAGAGGTATAGGTTAGCTGTAGTAATAATCATAAATCACCTCTGAAATGCTGCCATGTCACATGCCAGACTGCGCCACTAATGACCAGGCCCATCTTTCAGCGGGTATTTTTATCTGTGTGCCCTGACACTCGACTTCTGGAAGCGTCCTCTCGTTTTACGTCGTCAGCACCTCGGCCCGGCCTGAGCACAAGTTCCTCACATATCTATAAATACCAGCCAGCTAAATGGCATTTTCTCTCACCCACCCCCAGCTTGGCAAGAACCAGGAGCTCTGTGACTTGGCAAGGGGACCCGCAGTCCTACACCACTAAACATCTTGGGGCTTAGACCCCCCACCCCCACCCCAGCATCACCCTCAGGAGAACAGCTGGCCAAAAAAATAGATCCATCTGCCACTGCCTTCGAATTCCAAAGTGTTTTCAGTTTAATTAAACGAGTTGAAATGGGTTTTCACAAGATTTAGCAAAAAGTACAAGACATCAGCATTCCTAAAAACAAAATTGTTCCATTAGTTAAAAGCTTTAACCAAAACTCAAACTTGTTGACTCATGTAAATACACGCAGCCACTCTCACACCAACACACCAGAGACACACAAACACCTGTACATGCTTCCTTTGTGCAGAATGTTCTGCCAAGTTTTTTAAGCTTGCTGACATGTGGCACTAGAGACTGCAGGTCAGCGACAGCTTCCTGCTATTTCGGGCTCTGTCACAGCTTGAGGTTTTAATTTATTCTGCCAGAATGTGTCAATCACCGAGCCGTAGGGTTCAGGCCTAAGTCTGCTGTGGGAAAGGAGAAGGAGACAGGCACAGCGGGTTAGGTCTCATTCTTATTAAAGGGTTAAATGGGACCAAAAAGAAACAGATACTGTGACAGCAGGTAAATTCTGCTGTTAACCATTTACACACTTAACACAAAATGATCCACATAAGCATTTTTAGATCATTTTCTAAAAGTGCGGTGTTAAGCTAGAGTGACTCATTTTTATTCCGCTGGGAAAAAAGAGAGAGACTGTGCTCTTAATGCTGTGCTAGTGGCTCCTTCTAGCTGGATTAGGCATTTGTGTAGAGTGAAATGGGACTGGGGGCTGACACCATATTACACTTTGCGGCCTTTGTTTACTTCTTAGTTACTGGACAGATGTGTTTACATATGTACACACTGTCCATATAAATGGAGGAGGAGCCAGTATATGAGCTGTACAACACATAACTTCTACCTCCTTGACCCAGGTCAAGGTGAAAAAGGTAGCATGGAACAAAACATCAGGTGCAATATGGGTGTGGGAACTATGAGAAGAAACTGATTTAGAGATGAACAAGAGAATTACACCAATATTGTTAAATGTATTCACATTAGAGGTTTTTATAGGACCAACCTCCAGTGATCAAAAAACTCTAAGTGCAATGTGTTAAAGATGTGTTACTAAATATATCTGTGTTGGTGTGCAACATTGCATCAGTCAAAGTACACTGCGCTCCAAGATGGACTTCATATTACAGTAACTCACTCTTACCCCAGTAACTATATGGGACAATTTTAGAAGAGTATCAAGGGGGATTTTACCTGAGAGTATTGATGAACAGATCCTTCGCACAGAGTTTTCAGTTTGCAGTCACTATTATTCCCTCTCTTGTAGCATCAGGCTACTGTTTGCCATGCCAGTGGCTGCCCACAGACTATGCCAAGGGTCTGAATTTGACCCTCCCAATACAGCGCCAAGACACACACACATCAGTCATCATGTAATGTCACGCCTACTACGCATGGCATCGTATGACTTTGTGCTGCTTACCCTGTTCAATTCCATGTAATAAATGACTGAAAAAAGCTGAGTCGTAAAACGGTGTGGGTGTTAAAGATGACAGACAATGTCAGTCAGTGATCGCTGTCATGAATGCCATGACAGGTCAGACAGAATTTTCTTCTTTAATGGTGATTGCTACGCTCTGACTTCAAGAAATTAATTGTTGTGTAAGTATTCATTACCAAGTGAAGATCAAGTTTTAGTGGATAATATCACTACTTGTACGCGACCTCATAGTATCAAAAACATGAAAAGAAGTTGCAATAGAAAATAAATACCTTTATTTCTTTTATTAAATTACTTTCTCATGATTTTTTCCTAGATTTTGCCTCCTCACAAACAAAAAGGCAAAAACAAGTTGCTGACAATGGGGTGGGAAGCCAGATAGGGATCACTGCCCCATTCTCTGCTACAGAAACATCAGACTTTACCACGGTTCGTTTCCTGTTTCCACCCAACAGTCTTTTTTATATATATATATAAATCATGACCATAATAAATCCCAGATCTTAACCATATGTTTATTATTATAACCATGACAACGGAATTCCACTAACCTTAACAAAGTGGTCATTTCAACCCAAACCGCAATGTTTCCCTAACCTTAACAAAGTAATTATTTTAACCAAAGCATGATCTTTCTCTCAGCCTAACCAAGTTGTTTCATAGTGTTGTCACATCATAAAATGGATTTATTTCTCAGCAGTGATTTGCAGTGGTTTGGACAGGCACAGACAAGTGATGTCAGTTTGATGTATAGGGGTGTCGTGTCAGAAAGCTCTTCGCTGTGTTGCTCTGGGGGGAGCACGGACAAAGAGGGAATGATATTGTTTACGCTGGAGGAGATGCTCACGCAGCCTCGGCTCCAGCTGATTTTCTTGCTCCTTATAAATGACAAGACAGTGGCAAACGATAGACCCACAGCTCAGTCTTCCAAAAAAAAAAAAAATTAAAGCCACTAATGTGAGGTTGACATCACTAATACTGCGTCCATGTTTTTCTGCGTTTGAAGCTGGGAACAACTCCAGCAACCAATGAAACAGACAAATGGAAAAGGAAAATGAAGGGACAGAAAGATGAAAGGAGTGAGGGTAAACACTGCACTGAAAGAGGAAAATGAATATAACATATTAGTTTTCTCTCTTGCTCCCTGTGTTTTTATTTTGCTTTGCTAGTATGTGAGTGACTTTC